>JAJKFL010000002.1:1320000-1445000 GCA_021186555.1 Reticulitermes speratus
GCCAGTTCTCTGTGACGTCATAAAGTCCACACTTCCTTCAATAACAAGCCAGTTACATCCACATAGTCTGACCAACAGCCTACTCATTAAAGCCGATCTGCCTTATTCATGGAGTCCTAGGCTCCATTTTAGAGTTCTTCTGCTAACATTTCAATGGACGTTATGTGAGATATTCTTCACGAGCTGCATGTAGAGACTAACAGAATGTGGAAAGAGAGCGAACACGTGCAGCTTCACGATTGGTGCTACGGCAAGGATGGGGAAAAACAGAAATGAGTAAATCAGTGGATAATATTAAAATGGATCTTAAAGAAACAGAAGAGGGGTTTAGAGTGAATTGGAGTGCGTCAGGATAGAAAGAAGTGGTGGGAGTTTGTTAACACGGTAATGAACACTAGCCTTCCTTAAAATAGGAATTGGCTTAATTAGCTTCATTAGCTGAGGGCCTGTTAAGGTCTTAAGCAGACTTGTGCTTTTTTATTATTATTTATTATTATTATTATTATCAATTAACGTAAATATTTTTTTTATCTGGTGGACAAGGGATAAACTCATTGATCTGTAAATATACGTGTAAATAAATATACACAAACGTACATAAATATATATAAATGTACATAACAATTGTACAATAACTACACCAGCTGAAGTACAACGACTATCCTTCTCTCTACAGACATCTGTCATGGACACTGCATGCTAAGGGTCAGCCATCCACTTAGAGCAATATTTTGCAATTCAACCTGCGTGTCAGTGGTCGGGTTTTAGCCACAACGACATTACACTTACCATCATCACTAACTTCACCACTTCAAACGATCTGATACGTTAAGAAATTCAAATCCAACAAATTACAAATTTCCTCGACAGTTTTCACCCGTTTACATTGTGCGTTTTTATTTCACATGCAGATGGAAGTACTGTGATTGATGTCTGTACAGGCACCGGCTTGTTACTGCTTGGTGCACTGCAACTGATGTGTATGAGCGACGGAATATAAAACATTTATTACATTTAGCCGTTTAAAAGGCTGTGGTTACTATATGTACCGCCATGTTTAACATTCAACAATTCTACGTTCTGCCCACACAGTGTATTTATGTGTTTTGTGTGGATCTCAGAACAAACAGCGATTATTTCACTGTACAACATTAACTGACTGGTTTGTATAACTGAGACGGAGTGTGTTTACTGCGCGGTACGGACTGTATTTATGTGTTTTGTGTGGATCTCAGAACAAACAGCGATTATTTCACTGTACAACATTAACTGACTGGTTTGTATAACTGAGACGGAGTGTGTTTACTGCGCGGTACGGACTGTATTTATGTGTTTTGTGTGGATCTCAGAACAAACAGCGATTATTTCACTGTACAGCATTAACTGACTGGTTTGTATAACTGAGACGGAGTGTGTTTACTGCGCGGTACGGACTGTATTTATGTGTTTTGTGTGGATCTAGAACAAACAGCGACTATTTCACTGTACAACATTAACGGACTGGTTTGTATAACTGAGACGGAGTGTGTTTACTGAGCGGTACGGACTGTATTTATGTGTTTTGTGTGGATCTAGAACAAACAGCGATTATTTCACTGTACAACATTAACTGACTGGTTTGTATAACTGAGACGGAGTGTGTTTACTGCGCGGTACGGACTGTATTTGTGTGTTTTGTGTGGATCTCAGAACAAACAGCGACTATTTCACTGTACACATTAACGGACTGGTTTGTATAACTGAGACGGAGTGTGTTTACTGCGCGGTACGGACTGTATTTATGTGTTTTGTGTGGATCTCAGAACAAACAGCGATTATTTCACTGTACAACATTAACTGACTGGTTTGTATAACTGAGACGGAGTGTGTTTACTGCGCGGTACGGACTGTATTTGTGTGTTTTGTGTGGATCTCAGAACAAACAGCGACTATTTCACTGTACAACATTAACTGACTGGTTTGTATAACTGAGACGGAGTGTGTTTACTGCGCGGTACGGACTGTATTTATGTGTTTTGTGTGGATATCAGAACAAACAGCGATTATTTCACTGTACAACATTAACTGACTGGTTTGTATAACTGAGACGGAGTGTGTTTACTGCGCGGTACGGACTGTATTTATGTGTTTTGTGTGGATCTCAGAACAAACAGCGATTATTTCACTGTACAACATTAACTGACTGGTTTGTATAACTGAGACGGAGTGTGTTTACTGCGCGGTACGGACTGTATTTGTGTGTTTTGTGTGGATCTCAGAACAAACAGCGACTATTTCACTGTACAACATTAACTGACTGGTTTGTATAACTGAGACGGAGTGTGTTTACTGCGCGGTACGGACTGTATTTATGTGTTTTGTGTGGATATCAGAACAAACAGCGATTATTTCACTGTACAGCATTAACTGACTGGTTTGTATAACTGAGACGGAGTGTGTTTACTGCGCGGTACGGACTGTATTTATGTGTTTTGTGTGGATCTCAGAACAAACAGCGATTATTTCACTGTACAACATTAACTGACTGGTTTGTATAACTGAGACGGAGTGTGTTTACTGCGCGGTACGGACTGTATTTATGTGTTTTGTGTGGATCTCAGAACAAACAGCGATTATTTCACTGTACAACATTAACTGACTGGTTTGTATAACTGAGACGGAGTGTGTTTACTGCGCGGTACGGACTGTATTTATGTGTTTTGTGTGAATCTCAGAACAAACAGCGATTATTTCACTGTACAACATTAACTGACTGGTTTGTATAACTGAGACGGAGTGTGTTTACTGCGCGGTACGGACTGGATCTTAAACATAACTGAGGATAATTTTCGTCTTTAGACGTTAAAGCAGACCACGATATCATATGTTTTACCTTCCCCATTTACTGCAGTCATCCTGTGTAGTTAGGACAGTCAACACTCGTGAGGCTTAGTCACTGACTGTCTTACTGGCTACCTGACTGTCTGACAGAATGCCTGACTGACTGGCTGGCTGTCTGACTGAAACCTACGGGAATGTCTACTTAACAAGGGTTTCTATTGACACTTGCGAGGTTGCACTTCGAGTCATTTGTTTATGTTCGTCGAAGCACTGCACACCGTCCGTAGATACTTGTGTCCCTTTTGCTGAATGTGTGACGTCTCAGCCTAACACAAAATCTCGCTGACATTAAGTGCCAAAGTCTGATATAAAATGTACTGTCAGTGTAAACCCACTCAGTCACATCACAGAGATTTAGAAGTTAATAAAGAAGTGATAACAGCTACTTAAGATTCTGAGGGACATTACTTCGAAGCTAGTAACATGCTAATACCTCAGCTTCACAAATGAAGTACTTCCAGAAATTTGTCTCATTACTTAGTGGACACAATTCGTCATGCCCAACAAAAGAAGAAAACTTGGCGAATTAAAATTTCGGAGGTGAAATAACAAAAGTTTTCGCGTGCAATTAAGTGAATAATAATTTATATGACAATAATTACAGATCAGGCCTTCCCGACGATATACAGGGAGTTTTAATTGACAACTAAGGCATAGTCACATCCAGCTTAACAACCACGTTTCTTCATACAACTTACCGCATGTAAACTATCACACATGTCTGACAACTCATAGGCAGTTTATTAAGCACTGTTTGAAGTTCCTGTCTGGACACTGTGCGACAAGTTTATAGACAGCTGCATGACTCGCACACCGCCAGTACTACCGTCACACGTACGGTACATGGCATCACATTATTCACACAGTCCAGTTTAAAGCACAGTGTGACCTACACTTCTTTTGTTAGCCAGTATGCAGTAGATTGTAATGCTGAGGACTTTGATTGTGGAAACCTACATAAGGTAGACAAAGTAAAGAAAGGCATCGTAGAAAATTTAGAATATGATTTCCCGGTGCTTCATGTCTGAGAGTCGAAGGAGGCCATTTCCAACGCCCACTCTAACATGCGGTATGTTACACTGTATACAATAGATGCACAAAATATGGTCGTTAAAGTTACCGTGATTCTGGGTTTTGTTTTTCAATTGAACTCCATGTATATAACCTCTAACCCAAAGTCTCCTTTAGTTCTCGATATAGAAAATCAATGTCTTGCTGTTTCCACGTACTTCCATTTTCTGTCCCCTGTAACGCAGTTCAGAGGTCATCATAAACCAATATATCTGTAGCAGAAAAACAAGTCTAAAAAATTACGCTCTTTTTATCGAAATGCGATAGCAACAGGAGTCACGCAATTGCAAACAGCCTGTTGATCGAAAACTGAAAACGAAAACTCAGGGGATTAAAATAATTTTAAACAACATATATATAACAGAAAACAAGGCACTAATGAATTCGTAATTACGTGACGATAACTCAGCGTAGTATAAATAAAAACCACCCTGTACCTTTAAATTTTCAACGCGCAAAAATTGGTTTAATTATCCTATTTTTTCGATTGGTAATATTTTAATGAACAGTTGAAAAGGAGTATTCTGTGTTATTACGCCATGTCGCTTGGTGACTATTTACCGCTATGTACCGCTATGTACCGCTATGTACTGCTATGTACCGCTATGTACAGCTATATACCGCTATGTACCGCTATGTACTGCTATGTACCGCTATGTACAGCTATGTACCGCTATGTACAGCTATATACCGCTAAGTACAGCTATGTACCGCTATGTACAGCTATATACCGCTATGTACCGCTATGTACTGCTATGTACCGCTATGTACTGCTATGTACAGCTATGTACCGCTATGTACAGCTATGTACCGCTATGTACCGCTATGTACCGCTATGTACAGCTATGTACCGCAATGTAAAGCTATGTACCGCTATGTACCGCTATGTACAGCTATGTACAGCTATGTACCGCTATGTATATGCTATGTACCGCTATGTACAGCTATGTACCGCTATGTACAGCTATGTACCGCTATGTATAGCTATGTACCGCTAATGTACAGCTATATACCGCTATGTACCGCTATGTACCGCTATGTGCCGCTATGTACTGCTATGTACAGCTATGTACCGCTATGTACAGCTATGTACCGCTATGTAAAGCTATGTACCGCTATGTACTGCTATGTACAGCTATGTACCAGCTATGTACCGCTATATACCGCTATGTACAGCTATGTACCGCTATGTACAGCTATGTACTGCTATGTACGCTATGTACCGCTATGTACAGCTATGTACAGCTATGTACGCTATGTACTGCTATGTACTGCTATGTACAGCTATGTACCGCTATGTACAGCTATGTACAGCTATGTACCGCTATATAGAGCTATGTACCGCTATGTACCGCTATGTACCGCTATGTACCGCTATGTACCGCTATGTACCGCTATGTACTGCTATGTACAGCTATGTACCGCTATGTACAGCTATGTACCGCTATGTACCGCTATGTACCGCTATGTACCGCTATGTACCGCTATGTACTGCTATGTACAGCTATGTACCGCTATGTACAGCTATGTACCGCTATGTACAGCTATGTACCTGCTATGTACAGCTATGTACCGCTATGTACAGCTATGTACAGCTATGTACTGCTATGTACTGCTATGTACAGCTATGTACCGCTATGTACAGTATGTACAGCTATGTACAGCTATGTACCGCTATGTAGAGCTATGTACCGCTATGTACCGCTATGTACCGCTATGTAAAGATATGTACCGCTATGTACCGCTATGTACTGCTTATGTACAGCTATGTACCGCTATGTACAGCTATGTACCGCTATGTACCGCTATGTACAGCTATGTACCGCTATGTACGCTATGTACAGCTATGTACCGCTATGTACTAGCTATGTACAGCTATGTACCGCTATGTACCGCTATGTACCGCTATGTACCGCTATGTACAGCTATGTACCGCTATGTACAGCTATGTACTGCTATGTACAGCTATGTACCGCTATGTACAGCTATGTACAGCTATGTACTGCTATGTACTGCTATGTACAGCTATGTACCGCTATGTACAGCTATGTACAGCTATGTACAGCTAGTGTAGCTATGTACCGCTATGTACCGCTATGTACCGCTATGTACCGCTATGTACCGCTATGTACTGCTATGTACAGCTATGTACCGCTATGTACAGCTATGTACCGCTATGTACCGCTATGTACCGCTATGTACCGCTATGTACCGCTATGTACCGCTATGTACTGCTATGTACAGCTATGTACCGCTATGTAAAGCTATGTACTGCTATGTACAGCTATGTACCGCTATGTACAGCTATGTACAGCTATGTACAGCTATGTACCGCTATGTAGAGCTATGTACCGCTATGTACCGCTATGTACCGCTATGTAAAGCTATGTACCGCTATGTACCGCTATGTACTGCTATGTACAGCTATGTACCGCTATGTACAGCTATTTACCGCTATGTACCGCTATGTACTGCTATGTAAAGCTATGTAACGCTATGTACCGCTATGTACCGCTATGTAAAGCTATGTACCGCTATGTACCGCTATGTACTGCTATGTACAGCTATGTACAGCTATGTACCGCTATGTACAGCTATGTACCGCTATGTAGAGCTATGTACCGCTATGTACCGCTATGTACCGCTATGTAAAGCTATGTACCGCTATGTACCGCTATGTAAAGCTATGTACCGCTATTTAGAGCTATGTACCGCTATGTACCGCTATGTACCACTATGTAAAGCTATGTACCGCTATGTACAGCTATGTACAGCTATGTACAGCTATGTACCGCTATGTAGAGCTATGTACCGCTATGTACCGCTATATACTGCTATGTACCGCTATATACTGCTATGTACAGCTATGTACCGCTATGTACAGCTATGTACTGCTATGTACAGCTATGTACCGCTATGTACAGCTATGTACAGCTATGTACTGCTATGTACTGCTATGTACAGCTATGTACCGCTATGTACAGATATGTACAGCTATGTACCGCTATATAGAGCTATGTACCGCTATGTACCGCTATGTACCGCTATGTACCGCTATGTACCGCTATGTACCGCTATGTACTGCTATGTACAGCTATGTACCGCTATGTACAGCTATGTACCGCTATGTACCGCTATGTACCGCTATGTACCGCTATGTACTGCTATGTACAGCTATGTACCGCTATGTACAGCTATGTACCGCTATGTACAGCTATGTACTGCTATGTACAGCTATGTACCGCTATGTACAGCTATGTACAGCTATGTACTGCTATGTACTGCTATGTACAGCTATGTACCGCTATGTACAGTTATGTACAGCTATGTACAGCTATGTACCGCTATGTAGAGCTATGTACCGCTATGTACCGCTATGTACCGCTATGTAAAGCTATGTACCGCTATGTACCGCTATGTACTGCTATGTACAGCTATGTACCGCTATGTACAGCTATGTACCGCTATGTACCGCTATGTACAGCTATGTACCGCTATGTACCGCTATGTACAGCTATGTACGCTATGTACTGCTATGTACAGCTATGTACCGCTATGTACAGCTATGTACAGCTATGTACAGCTATGTACAGCTATGTACCGCTATGTACAGCTATGTACTGCTATGTACAGCTATGTACCGCTATGTACAGCTATGTACAGCTATGTACTGCTATGTACTGCTATGTACAGCTATGTACCGCTATGTACAGCTATGTACAGCTATGTACCGCTATGTAGAGCTATGTACCGCTATGTACCGCTATGTACCGCTATGTACCGCTATGTACCGCTATGTACTGCTATGTACAGCTATGTACCGCTATGTACAGCTATGTACCGCTATGTACCGCTATGTACCGCTATGTACCGCTATGTACCGCTATGTACCGCTATGTACCGCTATGTACTGCTATGTACAGCTATGTACCGCTATGTACAGCTATGTACTGCTATGTACAGCTATGTACCGCTATGTACAGCTATATACAGCTATGTACAGCTATGTACCGCTATGTAGAGCTATGTACCGCTATGTACCGCTATGTACCGCTACGTAAAGCTATGTACCGCTATGTACCGCTATGTACTGCTATGTACAGCTATGTACCGCTATGTACAGCTATGTACCGCTATGTACCGCTATGTACCGCTATGTAAAGCTATGTACCGCTATGTACCGCTATGTACCGCTATGTAAAGCTATGTACCGCTATGTACCGCTATGTACTGCTATGTACAGCTATGTACCGCTATGTACAGCTATGTACCGCTATGTACCGCTATGTATCGCTATGTAAAGCTATGTACCGCTATGTACCGCTATGTACCGCTATGTAACAGCTATGTACCGCTATGTAACCGCTATGTACGCTATGTACCGCTATGTACCGCTATGTAAAAGCTATGTACCGCCATGTACCGCTATGTACAGCTATGTACAGCTATGTACCGCTATGTACCGCTATGTACAGCTATGTACCCGCTATGTACAGCTATGTACCGCTATGTACAGCTATGTACAGCTATGTACCGCTATGTACCGCTATGTACCGCTATGTACAGCTATGTACCGCTATGTACCGCTATGTACCGCTATGTACCGCTATGTACCGCTATGTACCGCTATGTACCGCTATGTACGCTATGTAGAGCTATGTACGCTATGTACCGCTATGTACCGCTATGTACAGCTATGTACCGCTATGTACGCTATGTACCAGCTATGTACCGCTATGTACCGCTATGTAAAGCTATGTACCGCTATGTAAGCTATGTACGCTATGTACCGCTATGTACCGCTATGTAAGCAGTACCGCTATGTACCGCTATGTAAAGCTATGTACCGCTATGTAGAGCTATGTACGCTATGTACCGCTATGTACCGCTATGTAAAGCTATGTACCGCTATGTACAGCTATGTACAGCTATGTACAGCTATGTACCGCTATGTAGAGCTATGTACCGCTATGTACCGCAATGTAAAGCTATGTACCGCTATGTACCGCTATGTACAGCTATGTACAGCTATGTACCGCTATGTACCGCTATGTACCGCTATGTACAGCTATGTACCGCTATGTACCGCGGTTTCAAAAGATAGCAACATCGATAATTTATCGGTCAACCAAGCGTCATGTCGCAGACGAAATGTGCAAACTCATTTATATCGCTGTGAGAAAATAAAATTTCACGTAATCAGACACGTTACGTGTTTCAATGACAACGTTTATACGAACTTAATCTGCGGAAAAGAGCACAAGTCTAGACAAGACGAAAATGAACAGAGAGGAAATCAAACATGTTGGTTGGATGGGGAGACAAATTCTGAACGTAAGACACATAGCAATTATTATTAATTATTATTACGTCATTCGTTTCCTAGGATTACCTTCAGTTGACCTCGATCATATACAATACACATTGATGTGTAAATACAATCACAATTATCCACATACAGCCTGTAACTGACCTCAAATTGTGGCAAGTTTGAACGTGCTTGTATGAAGTGTAAAGAGAACTTTATTATTGGCTCGACAGCCCCTTGGGGGCCTAGGCCGCCTCATTTTTGAGGCTTCACGATCACACTCAGACACACCACACTCGGTAGGACTCCTCTGGACGAGTGATCAGCTGTCGCAGAGACCTCTACCTGACAACACACAACACTCACAACAGACAGACATCCATGCCCTAGGCAGGATTCGAACCCACAATCCCAGTAAGCGAGCGGCCGTAGACCGACGTCTTAGACCGCGCGGCCACTGGGATCGGCAAAGACAATCTTACTGACCTTGATTTCAAGCTTCCGCCACGATGTTGATGGAATCTGCGGTCTTCTGGGGTATTACGCGGCGTCGTGTGGTAATTGTTTACCGACGTTTCGGAACAACGTATCGGTCCCATCCAGAATCTATGTTATAGGCTGGCTTTCTTTCCTAATCAGACTCTTGACCCGTGAGGATGGGACCGATACGTTGTCCCGAAACGTCGGTAAACAATTACCACACGACGCCGCGTAATACACCAGAAGACCTGCAGATCTCATCAAACTTACTGAGTTTAATGCCATTAACTGATTTGTAACCTGAGTGGTACATATAATAACCACTGGGCCTAAGCATGTTTAACTCTTTAAAGACAAAAAGTAACCTGAATTACATTTAAAGACTCAGTCCGTACCGCGCAGTAAACACACTCCGTCTCAGTTATACAAACCAGTCAGTTAATGTTGTACAGTGAAATAATGGCTGTTTGTTCTGAGATCCACACAAAACACATAATACAGTCGTACCGCGCAGTAAACACACTCCGTCTCAGTTATACAAACCAGTCAGTTAATGTTGTACAGTGAAATAATGGCTGTTTGTTCTGAGATCCACACAAAACACAATACAGTCAGTACCGCCAGTAAACACACTCCGTCTCGGTTATACAAACCAGTCAGTTAACGTTTTACAGTGAAATAATCGCTGTTTGTTCTGAGATCCACACAAAACACATAATACAGTCCGTACCGCGCAGTAAACACACTCCGTCTCGGTTATACAAACCAGTCAGTTAACGTTGTACAGTGAAATAATCGCTGTGTTGTTCTGAGATCCACACAAAACATATAATACAGTCCGTACCGCGCAGTAAAGACACTCCGCCTCAGTTATACAAACCAGTCAGTTAACGTTCTACAGTGAAATAATCGCTGTTTGTTCTGAGATCCACACAAAACAATAATACAGTCCGTACCGCGCAGTAAAGACACTCCGCTCAGTTATACAAACCATCAGTTAATGTTGTGCAGTGAAATAATCGCTGTTTGTTCTGAGATCCACACAAAACAATAAATACAGTTCCGTACCGCGCAGTAAACACACTCCGTCTCAGTTATACATACGTCAGTTAATGCTTGTACAGTGAAATAATCGCTATTTGTTCTGAGATCCACACAAAACACATATACAGTCCGTACCGCGCAGTAAACACACTCCGTCTCAGTTATACAAACCAGTCATTTAATGTTGTACAGTGAAATAATCGCTGTTTGTTCTGAGATCCACACAAAACACATAAATACAGTCCGTACCGCGCAGTAAACACACTCCGTCTCAGTTACACAAACAGTCAGTTAATGTTGTACAGTGAAATAATCGCTGTTTGTTCTGAGATCCACACAAAGCACATAAATACACTCGTGTGGGCAGAAGTAGAATGTTAGTGTTAAACGTGCGGTACATTGCTACATAAATAATCATGGACTGTAAGTGCAGAATCAAAATAGAACATATTTTTAAATTCATAAGGCGCAGGTTTCGTTGCATAACCAATTCTAGTACACCCTGAAACTCTTTACATAATTACCTTCCTGTCGCAGTAACTCTTTTCACATAATTCGCCATCAAACTATTCCGTATCCAGCGACACTTCAACAACGTATGGCACAGACTAAAGCTGCACGGATGTGAAAAGGTTTTAATGACAATACATGCCTGCACACGTTAACAAGTATTAATTAACACTGCAATAAGCAACACAGTCTTAAATGCCGCTACACGTAAGTCCCATAATTATATGGCATTCTTATGTGACAAGACTGTTAGTATGACATAAAAGTTCCTATAATTCACCGAGCCGTACGGAGTGCAGACTGTACAGTTAATTTTATCATGCAAATGGCGGGCGTCATAAACAACATGAATAGCTAAAACGAATAGTAAAATCAAATTTCGTTGCATTCATATCAACTGCACACACTTTACAAGTTATGACAAGACACGTTCTTTAATATAAATGAGACATGTGAACAAGAACAGACATAACAACGGTAATTATATATACCAACTACAGTAACGTACCAACATATCTAAATATTTTTATTCTCTGCATTTATTAGTTTCATACTATTATAAAAATAAACAGTGATCATTTCCCTAAAACGAATTAAATGACATTTTTATAACAGAAGATTATTGCCTCTGAGAGATAGGAAATTAATTTTTAAGTATTTGTAAATTTTAACCGTCAGAGGCCATACCATCTACCTGAGTTTTAACGTATTAATATTATCATCACGATCATTATCGCAATCATCATCGTCATCAATTTCTCAAACTCGCCACGTTACACACCGATGTCTAGCGTTCAGAAAAAAAAAATTCTTATTTAAGGCCAGCCAGTGAGTGACCTACGTTGTATTGTCCGGAGGGACTAGACAAGTATCGGAGTTGATTGGATGCGACTGGCAGCTAGATTGGGGTCGATCGGCAGGGTCTCCTCCCTCGGGTACGCCAACTTCACTCGCGTTTGTTTTAGTAACTTGAAAGACAAGGGACTGCAGGAAAATTGGTCCCAGCGCAAGTTTTGTGTATATGGGACAACACAGTGTCTTTACAGCTTTCACAATTTCAAAAGTATAGCTCTTAACTCCTCACAGATGAAATTAATCTGAGCTACGTTTAAAACCAGAATTCTTACCGCGCAGTAAACACACCCCGTCTCAGTTATACAAACCAGTCAGTTAATGTTGTAAAGTGAAATAATCGCTGTTTGTTCTGAGATCCACACAAAACACATAAATACAGTCCGTACCGCGCAGTAAACACACTCCGTCTCAGTTATACAAACCAGTCAGTTAATGTTGTACAGTGAAATAATCGCTGTTTGTTCTGAGATCCACACAAAACACATAAATACAGTCCGTACCGCGCAGTAAACACACTCCGTCTCAGTTATACAAACCAGTCAGTTAATGTTGTACAGTGAAATAATCGCTGTTTGTTCTGAGATCCACACAAACACATAAATACAGTCCGTACCGCGCAGTAAACACACTCCGTCTCAGTTATACAAACCAGTCAGTTAATGTTGTACAGTGAAATAATCGCTGTTTGTTCTAGATCCACACAAAACACATAAATACAGTCCGTACCGCGCAGTAAACACACTCCGTCTCAGTTATACAAACCAGTCAGTTAATGTTGTACAGTGAAATAATCGCTGTTTGTTCTGAGATCCACACAAAACACATAAATACAGTCCGTACCAGAGCAAAGATATAAAATCAATTCGTTCAGTTCATATCAACTCACATCATTAAAGTTGTACAGGAATACCCTATATTGATACTGTGAACCAACACAAAACACTATAAATTACAATACGTCGTACCAACGACAGTAAATATTACTCCGTTCATCATTATAAAAACAGATCATTTTGAATTAATGAATATCAGAAGTTTTGTCTCTGAGATGGAAAATAATATTTGAAATACAGTCAGTACCATCTACCTGAGTTTAACAAACTGTCATCAGTATTATCGCAACCATGTCATCATTTAATCCCCAGTACAGTGTACTGCTGTTTTTATTTGGAGCATATGACCCAAACAGACTAAAAAACGTGTTGTGGGCAGAGCAGCTAGAATTGGTGAATCGCTAGGGTACTGGGTACCAACTTCCTCGCGATTTAGTTTAGTAATGAAAGACAAGGTACATGAGAAAAGTCCTACGCGCAAGGTTAAACAACACATGTCCTTTAAACCAGTCTTCACATGTAAAGTAAACTCTAATCCTAGATTTTTCTGAGCTACTTAAAACCAAAACATCGTACCGCGCAGTAAACACACCCGTCTCAGTTATACAAACCAGTCAGTTAATGTTGTACAGTGAAATAATCGCTGTTTGTTCTGAGATCCACACAAAACACATAAATACAGTCCGTACCGCGCAGTAAACACACTCCGTCTCAGTTATACAAACCAGTCAGTTAATGTTGTACAGTGAAATAATCGCTGTTTGTTCTGAGATCCACACAAAACACATAAATACAGTCCGTACCGCGCAGTAAACACACTCCGTCTCAGTTATACAAACCAGTCAGTTAATGTTGTACAGTGAAATAATCGCTGTTTGTTCTGAGATCCACACAAAACACATAAATACAGTCCGTACCGCGCAGTAAACACACTCCGTCTCAGTTATACAAACCAGTCAGTTAATGTTGTACAGTGAAATAATCGCTGTTTGTTCTGAGAACCACACAAAACACATAAATACAGTCCGTACCGCGCAGTAAACACACTCCGTCTCAGTTATACAAACCAGTCAGTTAATGCTGTACAGTGAAATAATCGCTGTTTGTTCTGAGATCCACACAAAACACATAAATACAGTCCGTACCGCGCAGTAAACACACTCCGTCTCAGTTATACAAACCAGTCAGTTAATGTTGTACAGTGAAATAATCGCTGTTTGTTCTGAGATCCACACAAAACACATAAATACAGTCCGTACCGCGCAGTAAACACACTCCGTCTCAGTTATACAAACCAGTCAGTTAATGTTGTACAGTGAAATAATCGCTGTTTGTTCTGAGATCCACACAAAACACATAAAACATTCCGTACCGCGCAGTAAACACACTCCGTCTCAGTTATACAAACCGGGTCAGTTAATGCTTACAGGGAAATAATCGCTGTTTATTCTGAGATCCATATAAAATATGTAAATAACCTTCGTACCAGAACATAAACATTTTAAATTTACAGATGGTGGTACAGAAAGTAACCGCTGAATTTTAAATTGTAAAAGTTGTTTGGTGTTTCTACAGTAGTGCTAAACCGCAACAGAAAGAATTAGGGCGATTTTTACCGTATGTGGGTGTAATCAGAAGCCGATGCGTCGCGCACATAGCTCAGGGCAAGTGGCACTCCCGGTATGTGTCGCTACTGTACATAGCTCAGCACAGTGTGACTGAACGGACATAATGTTGCCTTCCTGGCTCGTTTAAATTGTGTAAGCACATGTTTTGTGTTTGTGTCATTCAACACAATTAATTTACAGAACAAAGTACTATAGATTCAGTACACACTGCGAGACCAAAATACGTAAGGCAGCTTTAGGAAAATTAAATTTTTTAAAGAACTAGTGGAGCTAAACACCTATTCCCACCATATGTCTTCATGGTGTGTAACAAAGTGACCTTTCTTTACATCTACGACACCTTCCATTGTTCCAAACATAGTGAAAGCCATGTTGGCCACATCTCATTCCATTCAAACCTCCCAACTTGATACAGGTGGCCAACTTATGGACAACACTTGACAGTATTAAAATTCAACTGCGCACTATCACGTGTGCAAGTGTGCAGTTCAGAGTGCAGAGACACGTGGTCAAGTTGGACAGCTGGTACATAAACTGTCAATGAATAGGGCTTTGTAAGGACAATCAAATTGTCACTAGAAAATTCCAATGTAAATATCGTCTGTTTATAACAAAGCACTGCATTTCATTTGTCTGTAAAACGTTATGACGTCACAAGGGCCTTGTGTCTGTCACAAAGCGATATTAATGTGAATGCGATGACAAGTTACGACAAAAGCTCTCAGCCCAACAGCAGCGAAGTGTGCCTTACCGAATGTAAGTACAGTGCATCCCAAGGAAATCATCAGGCATCTTTATAACGGAAACCATTAGCAAGAACTGAACCACAGCTGAAGGCATGCCTGTCAACATCACGTAAATCTCCGCTGGATTGTGACGTAGCAAATAAAGGGAGACTTCCACAAATATTTAAATATATCAAGCGATTGAAGTAGGGGCGTCTTGCAAAACGGCACAAGCGACTTTTAAGTACTGAAGACCTAACTTTAAAGGATAAATTTAATCTGAACTGTATTTAAAAACCCAGTCCGTACCGAGCAGTAAACACACTCCGTCTCAGTTATACAAACCAGTCAGTTAATGTTGTACAGTGAAATAATCGCTGTTTGTTCTGAGATCCACACAAAACACATAAATACAGTCCGTACCGCGCAGTAAACACAACTCCGTCTCAGTTATACAAACCAGTCAGTTAATGTTGTACAGTGAAATAATCGCTGTTTGTTCTGAGATCCACACAAAACACATAAATACAGTCCGTACCGCGCAGTAAACACACTCCGTCTCAGTTATACAAACCAGTCAGTTAATGTTGTACAGTGAAATAATCGCTGTTTGTTCTGAGATCCACACAAAACACATAAATACAGTCCGTACCGAGCAGTAAACACACTCCGTCTCAGTTATACAAACCAGTCAGTTAATGTTGTACAGTGAAATAATCGCTGTTTGTTCTGAGATCCACACAAAACACATAAATACAGTCCGTACCGCGCAGTAAACACACTCCGTCTCAGTTATACAAACCAGTCAGTTAATGTTGTACAGTGAAATAATCGCTGTTTGTTCTGAGATCCACACAAAACACATAAATACAGTCCGTACCGCGCAGTAAACACACTCCGTCTCAGTTATACAAACCAGTCAGTTAATGTTGTACAGTGAAATAATCGCTGTTTGTTCTGAGATCCACACAAAACACATAAATACAGTCCGTACCGCGCAGTAAACACACTCCGTCTCAGTTATACAAACCAGTCAGTTAATGTTGTACAGTGAAATAATCGCTGTTTGTTCTGAGATCCACACAAAACACATAAATACAGTCCGTACCGCGCTGTAAACACACTCCGTCTCAGTTATACAAACCAGTCAGTTAATGTTGTACAGTGAAATAATCGCTGTTTGTTCTGAGATCCACACAAAACACATAAATACAGTCCGTACCGCGCTGTAAACACACTCCGTCTCAGTTATACAAACCAGTCAGTTAATGCTGTACAGTGAAATAATCGCTGTTTGTTCTGAGATCCACACAAAACACATAAATACAGTCCGTACCGCGCAGTAAACACACGCCGTCTCAGTTATACAAACCAGTCAGTTAATGTTGTACAGTGAAATAATGGCTGTTTGTTCTGAGATCCACACAAACCACATAAATACACTGTGTGGGCAGAACGTAGAATTTGTGAATGTTAAACCTGGTGGTACGTACAGTGACCAAACCGGGAGAAATGTTAGGACCAGTAACAGCTTGCCATCAAAATGACAGTTGCCACGTGTGATGACGTACTTCCCGTGCTACGCTACAAAGAACTAAGACGAACACTTCGAGCTCCCATAACGATCTCTCATCCGACAAACGTCTTAGCTTGTACAGCAAAAGTGGTCCAACTTCAAGCAAACCTCACGGCTTGAGTTTCAAAATATTAGAGATGCGATACAGCAGTGGAAATTCTTGTTTGAATTCTGTTTGACCGACTGCTGGCAGTGTGCAGTTACAAGCGGGCAGAGCACAGTAAAACTTGCGCTGTCTTCATGCGTTCATTTGCATTCCTCCGATCGTGATCAACAGGTCTACAAACCACGAAACGCTAAATCACAAATCTAGTCAGAAAATTACAGCAAACAATTTTGTGCGTCTTACCACTTTTTGATACCAAAATGTTTAACCAAAATTGCTAATGAGATTTGAATATGATCTGAAAATAGGAAAAACTTTTGGTCCAACGAGCTCAAAGTTTTATTGAATATTTACTGTCTAATTAAATAGTGTTTACTTTGCACCCCCTTCATTCCCACACTTCCCCTGTCCCCCAAACCTTTATCGCCGCTTTTGTTATGCACAACATTACTTTGACAATCAACGAAACATTTCTTATTCATTTATACAGTTTGTAGGCAGAAGCAACGCTTGTCAAGTCTGTCAAACTCGATTAGTGTCCCAGTCGTTGTCCCGCGAAGGGATTTCGCTATACAAACAGTTAAACAGCTATAGATCAGTGGCGGCTCTTGTGGTGACATCAACAGAACTGCATCAGACTCTGTAACAAGACCGGAGTCGAATTCGGCCAAATATCTTGTGGACAGATCCAAAAATATTAGGAAGATGAACTCTGGTGGGGTAAGAGAGAGACAGGTCAATACGGAGGTACACCACACTGTGTCAGTAAGGCATTTAATTATGTCGTAGGAGGAAGCGAGTTTAAGACAAAGTACTTGCAATTGTTGTCAGTCGAATGTTACTTATTGTAACTACGATCGTTCATTTGTCATTACAACGTGATCAAATATTTACCGAAATAACGGTGAAGACTTAGTTTATGTTATTTGTACCGTACAATTTATGTATTTGTACCGTACATTTATGTTATTTGTACCGTACATTTATGTTATTTGTACCGTACATTTATGTTATTTGTACCGTACATTTATGTTATTTGTACCGTACATTTATGTTATTTGTACCGTACATTTATGTTATTTGTACCGTACATTTATTTTTATAGTTATTTGTACCGTACATTTAAGTTATTTGTACCGTACATTTTTATGTATTTTGTACGTACATTTATGTTATTTGTACCGTACATTTATGTTATTTGTACAGTACATTTATGTTATTTGTACCGTAAATTTATGTTATTTGTACCGTACATTTATGTTATTTGTACCGTACATTTATGTTATTTACACCGTACATTTATGTTATTTGTACCGTACATTTATGTTATTTGTACCGTACATTTATGTTATTTGTACCGTACATTTATGTTATTTGTACCGTACATTTATGTTATTTGTACCGTACATTTATGTTATTTGTACCGTACATTTAAGTTATTTGTACCGTACATTTATGTTATTTGTACCGTACATTTATGTTATTTGTACCGTACATTTATGTTATTTGTACAGTACATTTATGTTATTTGTACCGTAAATTTATGTTATTTGTACCGTACATTTATGTTATTTGTACCGTACATTTATGTTATTTTACACGTACATTTATGTTTATTTGTTACCGTACATTTATGTTATTTGTACCGTACATTTATGTTATTTGTACCGTACATTTATGTTATTTGTACCGTACATTTATGTTATTTGTACCGTACATTTATGTTATTTGTACCGTACATTTATGTTATTTGTACCGTACATTATGTTATTTGTACCGTACATTTATGTTATTTGTACCGTACATTTATGTTATTTGTACCGTACATTTATGTTATTTGTACCGTACATTTATGTTATTTGTACCGTACATTTATGTTATTTGTACCGTACATTTATGTTATTTGTACCGTACATTTATGTTATTTGTACCGTACATTTATGTTATTTGTACCGTACATTTATGTTATTTGTACCGTACATTTATGTTATTGTACCGTACATTTATGTTATTTGTACCGTACATTTATGTTATTTGTACCGTACATTTATGTTATTTGTACCGTACATTTTCTTGATTACATAAAATCATGATCCGACAAATGTACACACCCTTTATTATCTGTTATTTAAAACAGTTTTTATTAAAAATAGTCCAACATGTTTCGACCTATGTCACAGTTCATCTTCAGGGACTCAATTATTTATTACACCAGCTATACACGTACGGTACTCATTTAAATATATAAGTTGGTAGATAAAATGTTGCTAACTGTGTTGAGTTTGTCGACACTGTATCTGCTGCTTTGTGTTCACAATTTGTTTGTCAGTGTTGTACACCACTACTATCTACTTTACCAAACGTTACGTTGTACTGACCGCGCATCTTATTACAGTCGAAATTTATTTCACTGTACCAACTTATGCACAATATCTTACAATAGTATCAATTTACCCCTATACGTATTTCGGCTAAACAACCCAAAGTGGAGCTCGAAAACAATAGATTAATATTTTAACGTTTTACTCATATCGATGTAACAACTTATACAATAGATTTATAGCCTGTGCTTTAATACTGTGACCCCCAGAAGATGTCTATTAACAAGCCGAAATACGTACAGGGGTAAATTGATACTATTGTAAGATATTGTGCATAAGTTGGTAAAGTGAACTGAATTTCAAAAGTGACAGACCAAGTTTCACGGCGACATAAAGCAACACGTAAACCTGACCGAAATATCCTTCTTTGCAGAACTGAAGTCTTTCGATTTACCACTTACAAGCTGTCAACGCACTTTTTTTTTCCTACGCAACACACATCGCACGCACATAAGTATCGACCGTGCGTACAGCAAAACACTGCTCAACGAAATAATATTGACACTCAGTAAAAAGACAGAGAGACATAATTGGAAAGAACCGGCAACTGACGTCATTGCAGCTGACAGCCACTAACGACCAATCAGTGCACAGTAGTGGTCACGTGTTCTAAGGTGTGTTCTGGAAAAGTGGTCAAGGTTAGCGCCAAAAATGGGCAGAGAGCTTAACGATTTACAGATTGAGTGAGAGAGAGACAGCAGTCAGAGAGTCTACATTTGTCATATAATTCAATTCAATTCAATTCAATTCTAAGTTTATTAATGTGCCAAGTCAACAGTCAGATGGCCAATTACACAAACAGCACAATCTACGGCCGCTCGCTTGCTGGGATTGTGGGTTTCGAATCCCGCCTAGGGCATGGATGTCTGTCTGTTGTGAGTGTTGTGTGTTGTCAGGTAGAGGTCTCTGCGACGCCTGATCACTCATCCAGAGGAGTCCTACCGAATGTGGTGTGTCTGAGTGTGATCGTAAAGACTCGATAATGAGGAGGCCCTGGCCCCCAAGGGGCTGTCGAGCCATTGAAAAAAAAAATAATTATAATCCCCTTCCCCCACTCCACAACAGTTCAGCTCGTTCGCACAACAGCACGGTCTCACTGACCAAACACTTCTTATTTACAGTTCTGCCAAAAACTGCTTGTAAAAGTTTCATAGGAGCAGAAGTTCTGGCTCTCGCCCCCCTTCTCCTGTCAGAATAATAATCGCAGTACCTCTCACTACAACACCATCAATTCTTCTTCTCTTCACTTCTTCAGTCTTCAAACTTCTGCAGCCCAACACTCTTATCTCCAACGTGACGCAATAATTCACATCTAATATATATATATATATATATACCTCCTGCTACACTCCACTCAATTCAGCGCACAAAATCCTTCTTCATATAAAAGGCGAAGTCTTTAAAACATTTTACCTGTCTGTCTATAAAGTGGCGAGTGTTAGACCTTGCTTCACTTCTGCACTGACGTTCAGTACTATAAACGTACTATTTGTGTCTGCTTACGTTTAAATATACGTGAAAACACAAATAGTTAGATTTCTTGAAAGCTTCTATATTAAGGTCCATTATTATATTTATTATATTCTTCTTCTTCCCTGGTTTTACAGCCCGGGTGGGCCAAAGCCTCCTTCTTTTGGGATTTCATCCGAAGGTTTCCTGGTCGGTAAGTGTGCATTCTGTAGTGAGTGACCGGCTCACTGACCGCACAAGTTTTTGCTCAATCCTGATGAGACTGCCAGAGCCATCTGGCAGGCAGTCAGGAGAGTTGGGTCAGAAATGGCAGCTTGAATTTTGCTTACGAGCATTATTCTAGTATCCTAGTCTTCATGCGAATCTACGTTGACCGACGGCTTTACTTCCCCTCCGAAGGAAGTTTGTGCTACGGATTTTTATCACCCTTAAAAATCCATCGCCCTCGGTCGGAATCGAACCCGCGAACCTTGGTTCCAGTGGCGAGCACGCTAACCACTAGTCCACCGAGGTCGACATATTTATTATATATATATATATTGTGGGCCGCGATAGCTCAGTCGGTATAGCGACTCGCTACGAGCTGGACGGTTCGGGATCGAATCGCGGTGGGGGCGAGATTTTCAGCACCCGTCCAGACCGGGCTTGGGGCCTACCCAGCCTCCTATACAATGAGTAATGAGTCTTTCCCGAGGGTAAAGCGGCCGGGGCGTGGCGTTGACCACCCACCCCCATCTAGCGTCGAGGTTAAAGAAAGAGTACAGCTATACCTCTACTCCCCCTCTAGGCCTTCATGGCCTGTTGTAGGGTGACCTTTACCTTTACCTTTACCTCATTATATTATATTTCCCCACCTACGAACGCAAAAACAAAGTTTTCTGCTTCCATTTTTGCACACACCAGTAGTCCTCGCCATTCTCTGTTGCGCTGCATTCTGCAAAGCACTTCGTACATTCTTGTACACACACGTTATCGAGATTGCTAATGTTACCACTGGTAATAAACTATGTACTTTGAGGATATGTCCAGTGAACTTACCTGTTGGCACTCGGGGCCCTCTGGGACACTTGCACACCTCGTCACGACCACTTTGGAAGGGGCACTGGAACACGCAGCCAGCTTCTCCACATTCTGAAATCATAACACAGAGAGAGAGAGAAGTGTTACTGTTTGTGTATGGCTCGGCGCGTTTCGTTTGTTGACACCGCAATATGACAATGAAACCGCACGATAATCTTAATTGGCTAAGCTGAGAGATCGTGCTTCCTCAGCCCCTTTAAAGCCCAGTGGTTACTATATGTACCACCATGTTTAACATTCAGTATTATGATTGTTTATATTCGAATAATGCACGGTTTATACAGGTATACACAAAAGAATGGTGCGTTTCAATAGTGAAAACTATTGAAACCGCACCATTCTTTTGTGTATATCCTGTATAACGGATTATATAACGTGGAGTTTATATTTAACACTTCCGAAAAGCAAAACTCAATATCGAAATTTTAAATAATAGTTGTTTTACTTTAGAAAAACAATTATTCTGATTACCACACAATATAAAAAAAACGCCTTTCAACATAACAAATTATGAAACTGCAGACAATAACAGCTTGAATTCCTTGTCATTATTCTTGCACTAATAAAATGTCCAAACCCATATTTTGCAAATATACCGAAAGATGTAAATTGAATTTGGAGATCAGAGCTAAAAATTGAGGAGGTTTCATAACAGTGGGGAAGTTAAGGGGGCGGTAACGAAACTTCCTACTGGAAAATGCGCACTGGCTTGAACAAACTGACTCACGGCCTTGACAACTGGCAACAACAGCGCTGTATTTTGTAATAATGTCAATGAAAGAGTGTCCTATGTTCAGCCGTCACTGAAATCAGTATAATGTTTCCGTTTACCGTAAACACAAGTACACACAGTACTTCTTAAAAATGAACGATACTTGTATTCCCAGGTTAGGGTAGGAATAATTCTGACTGACAGAAGAAAACTAGGCCGATCAAGAAAGCTATGGACAGACGAACACCCAAAAAGGCGAAACAAACCTGGAATCGATTATACCTAATTGCTGATGATAATGACAACAATAATACATACCGTGTCAGTACACACGTGTCAGTATTTGAGTGCAACTTTCGACGCCAATTTATCTCCCTCCCCATTTAGTTTGGTGACGACACCATTCAGCATGCGAACATTTTTTCCCACTTCCAAAATACAATTTTGTTACAGGGAGCTAAACCGTAGACCACAAAAAACTAAGAATATCAACAAATAAATGTTAAAGGCAGATATTAGATAAAATTAGAAATAAAAATCACATTTCATTCATATAACAATGAAAATCAGAAACTGACAAGGGGCACCGCAACAAAACAAAACTATAGATATGGTTAGTTTATTTTAGTATCACAATAATATGAAAATATTTGAAAAAATAATGACTGTTAAATAAAAATAAAATTATTTTTAAACGAAGTTAATAATTATAATATATTTAAATTGGTATTTTGTATTTCAGGGGAGTTCTCTTGCAGCAAAAAGGGCACATAAAAGCAAAAAGTACACATAAAGTTAACTTGGATACAGCCATCGTCAAAAGCGAAGAAGAATTTGTAATAAAACCTGTGAGCGTCACGTTTCATTCATTCACAAGGCACACTCGCCTGGAGACAGTACTGCAACTTTAAGATGTGCGAGGTAAAGGTAAAGGTAAAGGTAAAGGTAAAGGTAAAGGTAAAGCAATCCCATTACAGGCCTGGACAGGCCTTAGGGTTCCAGGAGGTTGAGGCTCACAGATTTCTAGACAATCGGCACATGAAGGTGGTAAGGTTGTCAGCCACACGCACCGGCCGTCTTTACCCCCAGGAAATATTCCTGGTACTCATTTCTATTACAGGCTGAGTCGACCCCAGGGCCATAGTGCGACCGAAAGTATTATGTCAATGAAAAATTCCAATGACACCATCGGGAATCGAACCAGCGACCTTCCGGCTTGTAGAGCAGTGACTCAACAAACTGCGCCACCGCGTGCCGCAAGAGTAAATTCAACTAAATACTTTTCCATTATAATAAGTAAAAAAAAAAGGAGGACGTAACGTCTTGCTTTCTTTTATGTAATGGACGAAATCTCGAGACACATTTAACGCAGACTGCGGTCTGTTTAAGCGGATTGCAAATTCCCCTGCGGGCTGGAGCATTAGGGTAATTCAGGAGCAACAAAGGACAAGGACAACAATGCTTCTAGAGCATCAAGCACGAACGCTAGGCTTGACGACTAGATAGCTCCTTCGTTCAGCGCAACTAACAACACAGACGAGTAATGCAGAAGCCCCATTCTGCCCCCTTCCCCAGCCTCTTACTGATGAGTACCGGGGGCTCTTTCTGAAAGGGCTAAAGCAGTCGGAGCACGACGTTGACAGCTAACCTCTCACTTTCATATAATGCCTAAATTAAGAGTGGACGTTTCGAAAACTTCAGTCCTTGTGTCGCAAAACAAATACAGCGGTCCTTCGATTAACGATCGTAAAATGGCTCAAGAACGCAGTCCAGAGGATAAAGTGTCGTAAACCGAGAACACGAAACAGTGTTAAAGGGATTTGGTCCTTTCTAGGGATTTGGTCCTTTCTAGGCAGAGAGAAGCCGAATTATTACGGAAATGTCGTACTTTATAACACACTAGACTGTTTCAGTACTTAATATTAGCACACCTTATTGCATGCTGCGTCTGCAATGAACTGATTTTGTGCTTTCTCTTGTTTTTCATTTTTCATTTGTTTTTCAGTCATTTTGACGGGCCAGGAATATTGATTTTACTTAGTAAAATCACAAAAATTAGATAAACATTTGCACGATCATAAATTTTTAAGTGTTAATTTAAAGACTCTGCCAGCGTCGACGGTAGATAAATTACTCAGTTTGGAGCATTGGCAAACTCACATTGAAGGCAAAAAGCGAAGTACTCGAAACAAA
This sequence comes from Reticulitermes speratus, assembly GCA_021186555.1. NCBI lineage: Eukaryota > Metazoa > Arthropoda > Insecta > Blattodea > Rhinotermitidae > Reticulitermes > Reticulitermes speratus. The sequence continues at coordinate 1,344,853 of JAJKFL010000002.1, forward strand.
AAACATTTCTCAATACCATTTCGTCCACCACAAATCCTACAAGGACTGACCTGGGATTCAAACTGGCCCTCCAGGTGAGAGGTTGGCGACTGACCGCCTGAGCTATGGTCCACAAAAAAATTGGTGGTGGAGAAACCTGAGGGAAAGAGACAAATAGAAAGGCATAGGCATAGAAGGAGAATAATAGAAATGCATCTCCAAGGTATGGGACAGGTGGACATAGATTGGATTCACCTGGCTCAGGAGATGAGTGATAATTGGTAGACTGTTGTGAATACGGCGATGAATTTTCGGATCCCGTATAATGCGGCAAATTTCTTTATTAGCTGAGAAACTACTAGCTTCTGGAAGAGAAATGTCTTCCATACAGTCAGTCAGTCAGTCAGTCAGTTTGTTTGTTTGTTTGTTTATCAGTCAGTTTGTTTGTTAAAATGGTATACAGGACATTAGGCACGGAATTCACTTAACTCTGCACAAGACGTCAGACGTAAATCTGTTTCTCGACTCAGCCAAAGGCCAGTTTCAAGTTTACGTCGCCCAGTTTCACGTTTACGTCGCCCAGACGTAACTTGGACAGCGGAAGTGTTTGTTCGTTACTGAGGAACGCAGCTGTTCAGCGGAATGAGGACCGCTGCCTTCTAACAGTACTGTCAAACACAGTAATTGCATTCCCGCACAGACAGTCTTACAGCCACAGGAATATGAGCCATTGGACCAGGGGTGACCAAACCGCGGCTCGCGAGCCACATGCGGCTCTTTGACATATAATGTGCGGCTCGAGGAAATATGTTGGCTGACCTCCTTTTTGCATTACAATTCATCTAAAGGGTAAATAAAAATTTTCAGTCTTTATAAATATTTAGCGGGTATAAACTGAAAGTCCATTGCATTAAAACTTAAGTTTGATGTTCATGGTGAGTAAATATATTTAAGAATTTTTGTAACAAAATGTGCGTGTAACAATAAAAACGTGTGTGTAATATTTGTTTATGTCTTGTGGCTCTCAAACGTCTGAAGTTTATCGTATGTGACTCTTACGTTAAGCAAGTTTGGCCACTCCTGCATTAGACCGTGGTGGGGACTATCCCTATGAGACTATTCGGATTTTGTGGATTACGTCTGCTTAGCAGAAGACAGAGACGGGCATTCGCTAAAGTGAAATTGCGGTCTAAATCAAAGGACGCTGCCTGCATGACCTGTTTGGGGCGTCGGATTACGAGACGGAATTATTCTTGTGGAAAGCGACGTCGAAGAGCAAAGGAAACGTCTTGTGCAGGAAGTTTGCTCGCGAAGAACTGCGCGCAGAAAAATATGTCTGATTACATGTAATTAAAAGCTTCCGCCGTGGTCGTAATGTTGTTTAAAATTATTTTTTGGGGGGGGGGTTATTGCTCGGAGTCAATTTTTGGTGTATGACCAACGTTTGGGGATCACTTGTTTGTCCCATCTTCAGGGTCTTAGGTAAAAAGGACCTAAGTACCTAAGACCCTGAAGACGGGACAAATGATCCCGAAACGTTGGTCATACACAAAAAATTGACGCCGGGCAATAACCCAAAAATTTTAAGCAACATGCCTGATTATGTTACACATGAGTTTAACAGAGTTTAAAAAATTTCCGAGCCCGATTTAGCCATGTCCTTAATATTTAGCACGTATTATGTTGGCGTACTAACGTCGGATATGGGTTCGACTCCCACCGTCGCTTATAATAAACTAGTTCTGCACGACACTGTCCGCCTTGACCACTCAACAGACTCTCCGTCACTGAAGGAATTGCCCGCATCTGACGGTCCTTATATACGGCGTACCAGCGTCGGTAAGTAACATAAAACAGTTGCCAAATAAAATAATGTCCCTGTATCGTAAGCAACAGAAATAATGCCACATTAACGGTACCAAATTAACAAATGCTACATACATAACACACCAAAAAAGTTATTCTTTTTTAGGCGCTTTCGAAAAATTGTGAAACGTGAGTATTGGCTCCGTCATATTTTTTGTCTGTCTGTCCGTCCACAAGGAACAACTCGTCTCCCACTGGAAGGATTTTTATGAAATTTTATATTTGAGTATTTTTCGAAAATATGTCGACAAAATTCAAGTTTCTTTAAAATGTGACAAAATAGGGAAAATTTACACGAAGACGTATGTATCTTTATGATAATATCTCGCTGAATTCTTCCTACAATGAGAAATGTTTCAGAGGAAACTTGTAGAAAAAATCAAATCACACATTTTATGTTCAATAACTTTTTCCCTAAAATCGTACCGTTTATGAGATAATGTGGAAAAATTTGGTACAGCCAGACAGGCCACAGATGACAATATAACACTGCGCATGCGCTTTGCATTCTGGATAACTAAGGCTACAGACACACACTTAGGATATGAAATACTTGTTGCTTTTCAACGGCAACAATGGTCACGCGAACGCGCCTCAATATTACGTTATACGTACATCGCTCCCCTCGTTGAAAAATAGGTTCTAAACTCCAAAAACATAGTCCTCAAATATACTAAGAATTACAAAGTTTTATGCGAAAAAGTCTAAACAGTCCAAAAAATTTCCGATTTAATGGCAGAAAATTTGTCATTCAGAACACATTATGATTTCTCAGTATTGTAAGCAAAAAGACATTCCTGACGCAACAATATTAAATTATATTAAATCCATTTTCCTAATGGAATGACTTCAGAGATTCCAAGTTACGTACAATGCTACCAACGTAACACGTTTTAATAAAATAAAAGCCCTTACAAAAGCAAAACTCTTGCTAAGGTCTGAAATGTAGGTTCAAAATATCAATTAGAGTATGTAATTAATGGAAGTGGTTATTTCTTTTTTGGGTGAACACGTTTCTTCATTCCTACAGAATCGTATTTAACAGAGGAATAAAAAAAGTTGTTTCATTAACAGAAGGTAGAAAAACAAACTACAGAAGGAAACACGTTAAATAAACAAGTTAGGAAAAGTACGCCCTGCCCTTTCTCGTTTCTATTTAATTACTCAACAATCTGTAATACTTACTTACGACACACATTTTGTTGAGTCTCTATTGCGATAGGCCCAATACCACATTTCATAAAAATCAGTTCAGAAGTTTTCATACTGTGCTTTCATGTGTAAAGACGGACGGAGCAAGCGATATTAACAGGCGCCCCACAGGTATGTGAAGGCGTCTAAAATTTAAAATGAGGCCCCATCGCAGACTGACGTCATATTCACAAACTGCATGGGTTAGAGGCGTCCTTGTGAAACTCTGCGTTTCATGGGAACCGAAAATTTGTTTACTGTGCCGATAGGAGCCCGTATTTGTCTCTATTCCGCGCCATATTAATCCATTTCACTTCCTCCCATCATACTTAGTGTATGAAATTGAAATTGAATGAGCTGAGTGTGAACTGAGCGATAGCAGGAGAGCGGTGGAAGTAAGTTCGTTAGACACGTGATTTTATCACGGTTCGTCGGAACAAGTTACGAAAGTTCGAAACGATGATAACAAATAAATGAACACGAAACGTAGAAATGCGGAACATACAATTTCACTAACTTCTACGCTCTACTTTACAAAGTATTATTTCCTTCTTTTCCCATTAATGTACTTCCTATCTACCTGCCCACAGGAACATAGGCTGAGGGTGTTCGGGAATAGGGTGCTGAGGGGGATATTTGGGTCTGAGAGGGACGGGGTAACAGGGGAGTGGAGAAGACTACATAACGAGGAACTTAATGATCTGTACTCATCACCAAATATTATTCGGGTGATCAAACAAGAAGAATGAGGTGGGCGGGGCATGTAGCACGTATGGGTGAGGGGAGAGGTGCATACAGGATTTTAGTGGGGAGACCTGAGGGAAGGAGACCACTTGGAAGACCCAGGCGTAGATGGAAGAATAATATGAAAATGGATTTTCAAGATGTGGGATGGGGGGCATGGACTGGATTGATATGGCTCAGGATAGGGACAGGTGGCGGGCTGTTGTGAATGCGGTAATGAAACTTCGGGTTCCATAAAACGCGGGAATTTCTTGACTAGCTGACGACCTGCTAGCTTCTCAAGAAGTACTCTGCTCCATGTAGTTAGTTAGTTAGTTAGTTAGTTAGTCTACCTGCCCACGACGCCACTCACCTGCTGTATCGCGAGGGTCCGGCAGTGGAACTTCGCATCTTCTGCCGGTGAAGCCAGGCGTGCAGTTACAGCGGATGGCGTCCGAGCCCACGTGCCTGTAACAGCAGTTGGCAGTGTTAAAACTTGTGGCCTCTAGGCATCAGCTGTCGTGCATTGCTAGATGAAGGTATGAGCCACTCCTCTAGCATAAGGCGGAGTCCGATCGCAAACTTACGGCACCTGTGGGTGCGGGCAGTTTGCTTACAGCCAGACTCAAGAGAGGTTTGACAGCCTATCCGAATTTCATCATGTATAAAAATGAAGATATTTAAACAACTGAAAATTTAAAATATAAATACACCTGTAGCACTGATTTCAGGCTTTCGCCGCGATGTTAAAGAAATCTACGGTATTCTGAGGTATTAAGCGGCGTCGTGTGGTAATTGTTTACCGACGTTTCGGAACAACTACTATACGACGCCGCATAATACCCCAGAAGAGCGCCAATTTCAACAACTGTAGCAGTTGAAGAAGTTCGAAACTTCAACCAAGTAAAACAAATCGGGCACAGTTACAACTATGGGCCTAATTGACACTTAACAACACTAGCAGATGAAAGTTATACGGAAAAGTGAGAGACGCAATGAAAAAAGAATGACTATTTAAAAAACCAAAATAAAAAATAACAGGGAAAATTAAAATATTTTTAAAATGGATTATATATTTTTTTAAATTTACAACCTTAACTCAAAACAAATAAAATAGAAAATTGTATAAAAGCAGCTGACGACGCAATTCGACGAGAAATATAACAATACAGTGCAATAATAATAATATAACACTCACAAGGCTAATTAGTAGATAGCACAAGCTACACACATCTTTAAATCTACATCAAATTGCAAAGTATTAGATATCATTATCACTGGAAAACTAAACAACGTGAGATATTGTAATATTTGCTCAATATATTTTCAAGAGCAATAGCCTAATGACGGTCTTATCATTGAAACATGCAGCGCCTAAGTGTGACAAGAAAGGAATTTTGTTTAACTGATAACAAAGACTTGGGGTGATCAGACTGAAATGACGTCAGTCTTGTATTATTCACTGTCTTACATCCTCCAACGTCACTGTAGTTTGTTATATGTACTAATATCATCATCGTCGTCATTCTCACCATCACCATCACCACCACCATCAGCATCACCACCACCACCAGCACCAGTAGCAGCAGCAGCAAAGTGTGCAGCACTGGTAGCATGATACTGACAGGTAAAGGCCGAATTGCTCTGTGAAGAAACCTTTTCAGTGCCACTTTGTCAACCTTAAATCCCACTTGGAGTGGTAAAGCAATCCCATTACAGGCCTGGACAGGCTCTTAGGGATCCAGGAGGTTGAGGATCCCAGATTTCTAGATAATCAGCACACGAAGGTGGTAAGGTTGTCAGCTCTACGCACCGTCCGCCTTTACCCCCAGTAAATACTCCTGGACTCCGTAGTGACAGAAGGGTGAGTAACCAGCTGAGCCATCGCATGATTCCTTTCTCGTGTTCTATGGATCGTAGACAGGCGAAAGTTTGATGAATTAATGAGCTTGAAATAACACGAGGGACAGAGCACATTTGTTCTGCTACAAGGGAAAGAAACGTAATTTGAAATTGTAAGGAAATAGCTTCATAGAAGTTTGTACATAAGAATAAGAACATGCAGCTGAACCCCCCCCCCCCCCCCCAATGTGGTCTACATCATTCAGGTCGCTGCGCACAAAAACGATACCCTGTATATTTATTAGGTTTGTTCACGTGAGCATCCAACCGAAAAACGTGGATCGGTTTGTGAGAAGAAAGATTTATATTTCTGGAGGATATAAAACAATCTTTTAGGATTTGAAGCGTGAAATTCGTAAGAGAAATAACGCATTAAAACTCAGTTTATAACTCTCAGACAACACACTGCTTACGCATTACAAAGATCGAATATTTAACGCTGTTAAAGGAACTAATGGCCGATCCCAGTAGCCGTGCGGTCTAAGGAGTGGATCTTCGGCCGCTCGCTTATTAGGATCGTGGGTTCGAATCCCACCGGGGCATGGATGTCTGTCTTTTGTGAGTGTTGTGTGTTGTCAGGTAGAGGTCTCTGCGACGGGCTGGTCCCTCGTCCAGAGGAGTCCTACCGACTGGGGTGTGTCTCAAATGTGTGTGACCATCAAACCTCGACGAAACCAGGAGGCCCAGGCCCATACAGGGCTGTCGAGACATAGGAAAAAAAAAAAAGGAACTAATGCTTTCTTTATCAGAGAATTCTTCTCAACACATAGACTCATGTTGAACACAAAAGGCTATGGGTTCTAATTATTGAAATGTGTAACTTGGCAACATTGTCAATTTGTAAGATTATATAACATCAAAGGACCTTTGGTGAAATGATACTGACAGGGGAAACTGAAGTACTGGGAGAGAAACATTATACAGCGTTGGTGGTAGATGTATGAATGAGTATGGAGCATTGGTGGAATGATACTGACAAGGGAAACTGAAGTACTGGGAGAGAAACATTATACAGCGTTGGTGGTAGATGTATGAATGAGTATGGAGCATTGGTGGAATGATACTGACAGGGGAAACTGAAGTACTGGGAGAGAAACATTATACAGCGTTGGTTGTAGATGTATGAATGAGTATGGAGCATTGGTGGAATGATACTGACAGGGGAAACTGAAGTACTGGAGAGAAACATTATACAGCGTTGGTTGTAGATGTATGAATGAGTATGGAGCATTGGTGGAATGATACTGACAGGGAAACTGAAGTACTGGGAGAGAAACATTATACAGCGTTGGTGGTAGATGTATGAATGAGTATGGAGCATTGGTGGAATGATACTGACAGGGAAAACTGAAGTACTGGGAGAGAAACATTATACAGCGTTGGTGGTAGATGTATGAATGAGTATGGAGCATTGGTGGAATGATACTGACAGGGGAAACTGAAGTACTGGGAGAGAAACATTATACAGCGTTGGTTGTAGATGTATGAATGAGTATGGAGCATTGGTGGAATGATACTGACAGGGGAAACTGAAGTACTGGGAGAGAAACATTATACAGCGTTGGTGGTAGATGTATGAATGAGTATGGAGCATTGGTGGAATGATACTGACAGGGGAAACTGAAGTACTGGGAGAGAAACATTATACAGCGTTGGTGGTAGATGTATGAATGAGTATGGAGCATTGGTGGAATGATACTGACAGGGGAAACTGAAGTACTGGGAGAGAAACATTATACAGCGTTGGTGGTAGATGTATGAATGAGTATGGAGCATTGGTGGAATGATACTGACAGGGGAAACTGAAGTACTGGGAGAGAAACATTATACAGCGTTGGTGGTAGATGTATGAATGAGTATGGAGCATTGGTGGAATGATACTGACAGGGGAAACTGAAGTACTGGGAGAGAAACATTATACAGCGTTGGTGGTAGATGTATGAATGAGTATGGAGCATTGGTGGAATGATACTGACAGGGGAAACTGAAGTACTGGGAGAGAAACATTATACAGCGTTGGTGGTAGATGTATGAATGAGTATGGAGCATTGGTGGAATGATACTGACAGGGGAAACTGAAGTACTGGGAGAGAAACATTATACAGCGTTGGTGGTAGATGGATGAATGAGTATGGAGCATTGGTGGAATGATACTGACAGGGGAAACTGAAGTACTGGGAGAGAAACATTATACAGCGTTGGTGGTAGATGTATGAATGAGTATGGAGCATTGGTGGAATGATACTGACAGGGGAAACTGAAGTACTGGGAGAGAAACATTATACAGCGTTGGTGGTAGATGTATGAATGAGTATGGAGCATTGGTGGAATGATACTGACAGGGGAAACTGAAGTACTGGGAGAGAAACATTATACAGCGTTGGTGGTAGATGTATGAATGAGTATGGAGCATTGGTGGAATGATACTGACAGGGGAAACTGAAGTACTGGGAGAGAAACATTATACAGCGTTGGTGGTAGATGTATGAATGAGTATGGAGCATTGGTGGGATGATACTGACAGGGAAACTGAAGTACTGGGAGAGAAACATTATACAGCGTTGGTGTAGATGTATGATGAGTATGGAGCATTGGGGAATGATAGACAGGGAAACTGAAGTACTGGGAGAGAAACATTATACAGCGTTGGTGGTAGATGTATGAATGAGTATGGAGCATTGGTGGAATGATACTGACAGGGGAAACTGAAGTACTGGGAGAGAAACATTATACAGCGTTGGTGGTAGATGTATGAATGAGTATGGAGCATTGGTGGAATGATACTGACAGGGGAAACTGAAGTACTGGGAGAGAAACATTATACAGCGTTGGTGGTAGATGTATGAATGAGTATGGAGCATTGGTGGAATGATACTGACAGGGGAAACTGAAGTACTGGGAGAGAAACATTATACAGCGTTGGTGGTAGATGTATGAATGAGTATGGAGCATTGGTGGAATGATACTGACAGGGGAAACTGAAGTACTGGGAGAGAAACATTATACAGCGTTGGTGGTAGATGTATGAATGAGTATGGAGCATTGGTGGAATGATACTGACAGGGGAAAACTGAAGTACTGGGAGAGAAACATTATACAGCGTTGGTGGTAGATGTATGAATGAGTATGGAGCATTGGTGGAATGATACTGACAGGGGAAACTGAAGTACTGGAGAGAAACATTATACAGCGTGGTGGTAGATGTATGAATGAGTATGGAGCATTGGTGGAATGATACTGACAGGGAAACTGAAGTACTGGAGAGAAACATTATACAGCGTTTGGTAGATGTATGAATGAGTATGGAGCATTGGTGGAATGATACTGACAGGGAAACTGAAGTACTGGAGAGAAACATTATACAGCGTTGGTGTAGATGTATGAATGAGTATGGAGCATTGGTGGAATGATACTGACAGGGGAAACTGAAGTACTGGGAGAGAAACATTATACAGCGTTGGTGGTAGATGTATGAATGAGTATGGAGCATTGGTGGAATGATACTGACAGGGGAAACTGAAGTACTGGGAGAGAAACATTATACAGCGTTGGTGGTAGATGTATGAATGAGTATGGAGCATTGGTGGAATGATACTGACAGGGAAACTGAAGTACTGGGAGAGAAACATATACAGCGTTGGTGGTAGATGTATGAATGAGTATGGAGCATTGGTGGAATGATACTTACAGGGGAAACTGAAGTACTGGGAGAGAAACATTATACAGCGTTGGTGGTAGATGGATGAATGAGTATGGAGCATTGGTGGAATGATACTGACAGGGGAAACTGAAGTACTGGGAGAGAAACATTATACAGCGTTGGTGGTAGATGTATGAATGAGTATGGAGCATTGGTGGAATGATACTGACAGGGGAAAACTGAAGTATTGGGAGAGAAACATTATACAGCGTTGGTGGTAGATGTATGAATGTGTATGGAGAATTGGTGGAATGATACTGACAGGGGAAAACTGAAGTATTGGGAGAGAAACATTATACAGCGTTGGTGGTAGATGTATGAATGAGTATGGAGCATTGGTGGAATGATACTGACAGGGGAAACTGAAGTACTGGGAGAGAAACATTATACAGAGTTGGTGGTAGATGTATGATTGAGTATGGAGCATTGGTGGAATGATACTGAGAGGGGAAAACTGAAGTATTGGGAGAGAAACATTATACAGCGTCTGTGGTAGATGTATGAATGAGTATGGAGCATTGGTAGAATGATACTGACAGGGGAAACTGAAGTACTGGGAGAGAAACATTATACAGCGTTGGTGGTAGATGTATGAATGAGTATGGAGCATTGGTAGAATGATACTGAGAGGGGAAAACTGAAGTACTGGGAGAGAAACATTATACAGCGTCGGTGGTAGATGTATGAATGAGTATGGAGCATTGGTGGAATGATACTGAGAGGGAAAACTGAAGTACTGGGAGAAAAACATTATACTGCGTCGGTGGTAGATGTATGAATGAGTATGGAGCGTTGGTGGAATGATACTGACAGGGGAAAACTGAAGTACTGGGAGAGAAACATTATACAGAGTTGGTGGTAGATGTATGGTTGAGTATGGAGCATTGGTGGAATGATACTGACAGGGAAACTGAAGTACTGGAAGAGAAACATTATACAGCGTTGGTGGTAGATGTATGAATGAGTATGGAGCATTGGTGGAATAATACTGACAGGGGAAAACTGAAGTACTGGGAGAGAAACATTATACAGCGTCGGTGGTAGATGTATGAATGAGTATGGAGCATTGGTGAATGATACTGACAGGGGAAAACTGAAGTACTGGGAGAGAAACATTATACAGCGTCTGTGGTAGATGTATGAGTGAGTATGGAGCATTGGTAGATAATACTGAGGGGGAAAACTGAAGTATTGGGAGAGAAATATTATACAGCGTCTGTGGTAGATGTATGAATGAGTATGGAGCATTGGTGGAATGATACTGACAGGGGAAACTGAAGTACTGGGAGAGAAACATTATACAGCGTTGGTGGTAGATGTGTGAATGAGTATGGAGCATTGGTAGAATAATACTGAGAGGGGAAAACTGAAGTACTGGGAGAGAAACATTATACAGCGTTGGTGGTAGATGTATGAATGAGTATGGAGCATTGGTAGAATGATACTGAGAGGGGAAAACTGAAGTACTGGGAGAGAAACATTATACAGCGTTGGTGGTAGATGTATGAATGAGTATGGAGCATTGGTGGAATGATACTGAGAGGGAAAACTGAAGTACTGGGAGAAAAACATTATACCGCGTCGGTGGTAGATGTATGAATGAGTATGGAGCGTTGGTGGAATGATACTGACAGGGAAAAACTGAAGTACTGGGAGAGAAACATTATACAGCGTCGGTGGTAGATGTATGAATGAGTGTGGAGCATTGGTGGAATGACACTGACAGGGGAAAACTGAAGTACTGGGAGAGAAACATTATACAGCGTCGGTGGTAGATGTATGAATGAGTATGGAGCATTGGTGGAATGATACTGAGAGGGATAACTAAAGTACTGGGAGAAAAACATTATACCGCGTCGGTGGTAGATGTATGAATGAGTATGGAGCGTTGGTGGAATGATACTGACAGGGGAAAACTGAAGTACTGGGAGAAAAACATTATACCGCGTCGGTGGTAGATGTATGAATGAGTATGGAGCGTTGGTGGAATGATACTGACAGGGGAAAACTGAAGTACTGGGAGAAAAACCTGCCCCAGTGCCACTTTGTCAACACCAGACTTACTCTAATGTGGTCAGCCGGTGACGGCCCTACGACTAACCGCACAATCCACAGCGTGGCCCAGAATATCTTGATGTTAAAGCAGATGGTATAAAGCAGCGAGCAGCTACTAGCACAAACTCAAGAGACTCGCTGCCGTTGGTTGAGAAACTAAAATACTGGAATCCACATTTACTAAGTTTCTACAGACATGGATCTGAACAACCGGCATTTTTTACATGAAACAGGTTAGTTTAGCGGTAAAAATCCAGACTTGTACGTCAGATGTATATGGTACAAACAGCAACCAAGTCAACTGCTGCCATCATCCAGTAATACAAGGAAACCTGTATAATAACGACAACTCTAAGTTCTATAGGTCACGTGATTTGCTTACGATGACGACACGAAGTATTAAACGGACAGACATCAAGAGCAATACGTGTACCTTGCATCATCATGAGAGGAACTCAAACAGAAGACATGAGTGAAATATGTTCTAAATTTTATAATGCATTACAGAAAAATATAAAACTGGCCAGAACACTTCCAAAGGATGAAGTCTGAAATAAGAAAATCGCGTTCCATTATCAGCAGATTACACGAGCCACAGAAACAGATCTGCCTGAGAGTCTGAAACACACAGAATCGCGAGAATTAACTGAAGATTAACACGAACCTCAATTACGTTTAAAGACTCAGTCCGTACCGCGCAGTAAACACACTCCGTCTCAGTTATACAAACCAGTCAGTTAATGTTGTACAGTGAAATAATCGCTGTTTGTTCTGAGATCCACACAAAACACATAAATACAGTCCGTACCGCGCAGTAAACACACTCCGTCTCAGTTATACAAACCAGTCAGTTAATGTTGTACAGTGAAATAATCGCTGTTTGTTCTGAGATCCACACAAAACACATAAATACAGTCCGTACCGCGCAGTAAACACACTCCGTCTCAGTTATACAAACCAGTCAGTTAATGTTGTACAGTGAAATAATCGCTGTTTGTTCTGAGATCCACACAAAACACATAAATACAGTCCGTACCGCGCAGTAAACACACTCCGTCTCAGTTATACAAACCAGTCAGTTAATGTTGTACAGTGAAATAATCGCTGTTTGTTCTGAGATCCACACAAAACACATAAATACAGTCCGTACCGCGCAGTAAACACACTCCGTCTCAGTTATACAAACCAGTCAGTTAATGTTGTACAGTGAAATAATCGCTGTTTGTTCTGAGATCCACACAAAACACATAAATACAGTCCGTACCGCGCAGTAAACACACTCCGTCTCAGTTATACAAACCAGTCAGTTAATGTTGTACAGTGAAATAATCGCTGTTTGTTCTGAGATCCACACAAAACACATAAATACAGTCCGTACCGCGCAGTAAACACACTCCGTCTCAGTTATACAAACCAGTCAGTTAATGTTGTACAGTGAAATAATCGCTGTTTGTTCTGAGATCCACACAAAACACATAAATACAGTCCGTACCGCGCAGTAAACACACTCCGTCTCAGTTATACAAACCAGTCAGTTAATGTTGTACAGTGAAATAATCGCTGTTTGTTCTGAGATCCACACAAAACACATAAATACAGTCCGTACCGCGCAGTAAACACACTCCGTCTCAGTTATACAAACCAGTCAGTTAATGTTGTACAGTGAAATAATCGCTGTTTGTTCTGAGATCCACACAAAACACATAAATACAGTCCGTACCGCGCAGTAAACACACTCCGTCTCAGTTATACAAACCAGTCAGTTAATGTTGTACAGTGAAATAATCGCTGTTTGTTCTGAGATCCACACAAAACACATAAATACAGTCCGTACCGCGCAGTAAACACACTCCGTCTCAGTTATACAAACCAGTCAGTTAATGTTGTACAGTGAAATAATCGCTGTTTGTTCTGAGATCCACACAAAACACATAAATACAGTCCGTACCGCGCAGTAAACACACTCCGTCTCAGTTATACAAACCAGTCAGTTAATGTTGTACAGTGAAATAATCGCTGTTTGTTCTGAGATCCATACAAAACACATAAATACACTGTGTGGGCAGAACATAGAATTGTTGAATGTTAAACATGGTGGTACGTAAGGTGGGCTCTGGGCTTTAGAGGGCCAACACTACCAGCTTTACTACAGCAGTAATATATTTTGATCGTCAAATGCGTCATAATAAAAGAGCCACTATACGTAATGAAGTCTTTAATTTCAGTGTTTTCCTGCAGTTTCAATTTTTCTCCTCCTTCGCCATATTCGTCACGTAAAACCTCTACGCAGTGTGGGACACATTTTTCTTGACGCAAATACTATTATTCTAACGCTATACGCGCAATCAGTTCAGCTAGTTTCATTACATTACCTGTTTTCATTATGGCTGTTCACAACAGAACATTTCTGTGCAGCTGTAAACAGTAATATTCAGTCTAATGAAAGCAGGACAAATGGCACATAACGTGATAACCTATTTGCATGTTAAGTACAAAGGGGGATTCTGTGTTTATTCCTTTGTGTTAATGTGTTACAGCTCTGTTCGTTCAAATATTTACTTTCGTAAATGAGTAAAGTTCAATTAAAGCAATTAATGTCCTGGAAGAGCTGTTTTAGTGACAGTTGATCATGTCGTCCTCAGGGGAGACTGTCTTTACAAGTTTCAACTAAATTTCCAATAAAGCTGTATTACTTTGTTATTAGTTTCTGCTGTAAAGGTAAAGCAATCCCATTACATGCCTGGACAGGCCCTTAGGGTTCCAGGAGGTTTAGGCTCACAGATTTATAGACAATCGGCACATGAAGGTGGTAAGGTTGTCAGCCCTACGCACCGGCCGCCTTTACACCCAGGAAATATTCCTGGTACTCATTTGTGTTAGAGGCTGAGTCGACCCCAGGGCCATAGTGCGACCGAAAGGATTATGTCAATGAAAAATTCCGACACCATCGGGAATCGAACCCGCGACCTTCATAGCGCAGTTTCTGCTAAAGCAATCCCATTACAGGCCTGGACAGGCCCTTAGGGTTCCAGGAGGTTGAGGCTCACAGATTTATAGACAATCGGCACATGAAGGTGGTAAGGTTGTCAGCCCTACGCACCGGCCGCCTTTACACCCAGGAAATATTCCTGGTACTCATTTGTGTTAGAGGCTGAGTCGACCCCAGGGCCATAGTGCGACCGAAAGGATTATGTCAATGAAAAATTCCGACACCATCGGGAATCGAACCCGCGACCTTCATAGCGCAGTTTCTGCTAAAGCAATCCCATTACAGGCCTGGACAGGCCCTTAGGGTTCCAGGAGGTTGAGGCTCACAGATTTATAGACAATCGGCACATGAAGGTGGTAAGGTTGTCAGCCCTACGCACCGGCCGCCTTTACACCCAGGAAATATTCCTGGTACTCATTTGTGTTAGAGGCTGAGTCGACCCCAGGGCCATAGTGCGACCGAAAGGATTATGTCAATGAAAAATTCCGACACCATCGGGAATCGAACCCGCGACCTTCATAGCGCAGTTTCTGCTAAAGCAATCCCATTACAGGCCTGGACAGGCCCTTAGGGTTCCAGGAGGTTGAGGCTCACAGATTTATAGACAATCGGCACATGAAGGTGGTAAGGTTGTCAGCCCTACGCACTGGCCGCCTTTACACCCAGGAAATATTCCTGGTACTCATTTGTGTTAGATGCTGAGTCGACCCCAGGGCCATAGTGCGACCGAAAGGATTATGTCAATGAAAAATTCCGACACCATCGGGAATCGAACCCGCGACCTTCATAGCGCAGTTTCTGCTAAAGCAATCCCATTACAGGCCTGGACAGGCCCTTAGGGTTCCAGGAGGTTGAGGCTCACACATTTATAGACAATCGGCACATGAAGGTGGTAAGGTTGTCAGCCCTACGCACTGGCCGTCTTTACACCCAGGAAATATTCCTGGTACTCATTTGTGTTAGATGCTGAGTCGACCCCAGGGCCATAGTGCGACCGAAAGGATTATGTCAATGAAAAATTCCGACACCATCGGGAATCGAACCCGCGACCTTCATAGCGCAGTTTCTGCTAAAGCAATCCCATTACAGGCCTGGACAGGCCCTTAGGGTTCCATGAGGTTGAGGCTTCCAGATTTATAGACAATCGGCACATTAAGGTGGTAAGATTATCAGCCATAAGAACCGGCCGCCTTTACGCCCCCAAGGAAATATTCGTGGGTAATAATTTCTGTTAGAGGCTGAGTCGACCTCATGGCCATAGTGCTACCGAAAGAATTATGTCAACGAAATACGCCTGTTAAATTTGTTGCCTTGCGTGGTTTCAGACTTTCGCCAATGTATAAATGCGAACTGCGCTCTTCTGAGATTTTACGCAGCGTATAATTGCAGTTTCGTACCGACGTTTCGGAATAACCTATCGATCCAATCTGTAAATGAGACCAATAGTTTGTCCCGAAACGTCGGTACGAAACTATCATTATACGCTGCGTAAAATCCCAAAACAGCTCGTTCTCATAATTTATATTTTTAGCTCACTTGAATTATACATGTTTATGTCCCATAAAAGAGGAGAAGAAATGTTTAGGCTACTTTGCGCCGACGCAGGACAATATACCTTTCGAGTGAGGGCCCTGGTGCGGTGCGGGGGAGTGTTGGACTCAATACTGGAGTGGAGTGCCGCTTGCTGTTGCAAACAGACACTAGCAACCGGTCAGTCGCCACAAACCTTGTGCATGCGTATTAATCAGGCTTAGCAGGGATTTTCTCCTGTACGATAGACTGTACACACTACAGTGTTTATAACTTTAGTTTTGAAACGTCCGTTTCAAATGGCACAGAGTGAAAATGTAACAACTTTGCCAGAGAGGCGAAAAGTTTGGAATGTTTGTGTGTTCCTTCAGAACACGATGCTTCGTTCAACTATTCAATTACTCACGATGCAGCAAAACAGTAGCTCTCGAGTAGCGGGTTGACAAAGCTGTCTCTCTCAAAGGCTTCTGCGGCCAACCTAAACTGCAGAGGTGGTAATGTTTGGCGCTGTGCGCTGAACACAAGGAACAACGCGAACACCCACGAAAAGGGTTAGCAATGGCCGCTAATGTAATTACACGACAGAAGAACAATGTACAGCGATGATGCTTCCGAGTAGCTGCTTAACCCTTTAAAGACGAAGCGTAAACTCTTTTATTTAAAGATTAAGCTCGTACCGCGCAGTAAACACACTCCGTCTCAGTTATACAAACCAGTCAGTTAATGTTGTACAGTGAAATAATCGCTGTTTGTTCTGAGATCCACACAAAACACATAAACACAGTCCGTACCGCGCAGTAAACACACTCCGTCTCAGTTATACAAACCAGTCAGTTAATGCTGTACAGTGAAATAATCGCTGTTTGTTCTGAGATCCACACAAAACACATAAATACAGTCCGTACCACGCAGTAAACACACTCCGTCTCAGTTATACAAACCAGTCAGTTAATGTTGTACAGTGAAATAATCGCTGTTTGTTCTGAGATCCACACAAAACACATAAATACAGTCCGTACCGCGCAGTAAACACACTCCGTCTCAGTTATACAAACCAGTCAGTTAATGCTGTACAGTGAAATAATCGCTGTTTGTTCTGAGATCCACACAAAACACATAAATACAGTCCGTACCGCGCAGTAAACACACTCCGTCTCAGTTATACAAACCAGTCAGTTAATGTTGTACAGTAAAATAATCGCTGTTTGTTCTGAGATCCACACAAAACACATAAATACAGTCCGTACCGCGCAGTAAACACACTCCGTCTCAGTTATACAAACCAGTCAGTTAATGTTGTACAGTGAAATAATCGCTGTTTGTTCTGAGATCCACACAAAACACATAAATACACTGTGTGGGCACAACGTAGAATTTGTGAATGTTAAACCTGGTGGTACATATACTGACCACTGGGTTTTAAAGGGTTTATAATCACGTACAAAACAATCACTACTGTCCTTATGTTCTTTTTAGCACTGTGTGATTAAATCAGCATATGGAAAACACATCTTTTTATGGCTGGCTGGAAAAAATTAAAAATAAAGCCACTTGTACTTAAAACAGATTCAAAATTCGAATAATAAAAAATCCGGGGACAAGAGAAATATTTGATTTTGGAGTAACAAAGAAAAGCTGTGTAGTCTTACAAGGTCCAATGGTGCCAGAATAACAGGCTGAGTTTGCTACTTCATGATTTGCACTCGTCGCCAAATGTCTGTGGGGAGAAGAGAAATGCATGTAGAGTTTTGGTAAGGAAATCTGTAGGAATTTCACCGTATGGAAGAACTAGGCGTAGATGGGTAAAAGTGAAGCAATCCCATTACAAGCCTGGACAGGCCCTTAGTTTGACAGGAGGTTGAGGCTCCCAGATTTCTAGACAATCGGCACATAAAGGTTGTAAGGTTGTCAGCCACACGCACCGGCCGCCTTTACTCCAGGAAACACTCCTGGTACTCATTTTCGTTAGCTGCTGCGTCGACCCCAGGGTCATAGTGCGACCGGAAGGATTATGTCAATAAAAAATTCCAATGACACCATTGGGAATCGAACCCGCGACCTTCCGGCTTGTAGCGCAGTGCCTCAACCAACTGCGCCATCGCGTGCCACCCCAGGGCGTAGATGGAAGGATATCAGAATGGTCTCTAAATGACTGGAGTGGATTACTCTGGCTCAGGATAGGGATAAATGGCAGAATATTATTAAAAATGTAATGGATATGTGGGGCCGTAAGATGACGGAAAATTCTTGACTAGCTGAAGAACTAGCAGCTTCTCAAGAAGGGTTCTGTTCCATGTAGTTAGTTCGTTAGTTACGTCCGATCGAGGAATTAAATAAAAAATAAAATATTTACCCACCCCTATCTAGTGCCGAGGTTAAAGAAAGAGTAGAGCTATAACTCTACTTCCCCTCTGGGCCTTCGTGGCCTGTTCTAGGGAGAATTTACCTTACTTATGATTAAGTTTGAAGGTTTTGATTCTAGTTGAATTTTTATTTCAGATTATTAAATCAAAAAGAAAACAGAAAGGTGCATAAAGTTTACACTAAGAACCATTTCTCAAAATAGCATCAAGCAAACATTACTGAATTCTTAACATTATAACATAGACGCAGTCAGCTAATAATTCTAACACACCGAATAACATAGCGAACATTGATTTTAGAGTTACGTAGTCAGTACCGGAAGACAATACACTGCTCGATCATAGCAACAACGGAATATGCTACGTAGATTTACAGTTCTTTCTAAGTGGCTACCTCAAGAATTACCCTTCCTTTCTGATAAGCTTACAGTGCCTTATCTATTCAAGACATTTCTAGCCTTTTATACAGACTTGAAAATTACTAAAATTCAAATTTTTTTTATGACGTAAATAAAAAACGCCTTGTGTGAAGATCACGTCCGTCTGTCCGTCCGCAATATTCGCAACTAAACCCTTTGTCGATTTCAATTAAATTGGTACAGGTGTCCTTCACAAATTTGGCTAGCAAGCTTGATTTTCGTATAAATCGGCTCACAGAGAGTCACGTCAAAGTACTTCCATCCACTGCCGATATTTATGGACGGATTTGGGTGAAATTTGGTACGCGAAATCACGTAATTCTGTTGAGCACATGCGAGGTTCGTGAACGCCTGCGCAGTGAAAGCTATACTTCACTGCAGTGCGTAAATACATTTCTAGCCTAGCTTTATATATTTATTTTCATATTTTGGTGAAATATATTACAAGAGATGGCACTTAATGTGTCAAGAAATAGTGCGGGCGCTGCACAAAGGACTGCGGTGCTTCGGCTGTGACTGCTGTAGCCTACTGCTAGTAGCGACTTCCTCTTGAGACTAACACGGTACTGAATATTCAAAAGCTTCGAAACATATTGACAAAACTTATAAAGAAATTCAAACGTCAGATGTCCCACAAAGACTTAATAATCAGTTCAAGTCTCCTAGAATACTCAGTTCAATTCAATTTAACTTGGTGACCAATCACAATGCAGCACAATTACACCACAGTAGTTACAGAACTGAACTTAACTTAAGTAGACGTGGAGCTAAAATTGAAGGAAAGAAAAAGCCATACATTATGATATTGAGCACAATCTAACGAACTGTAGGGATGTCTAATGTGTACTTATACAGTGATAGTGTCATAGAATGTAACTGATGAGAAAACGAACATTTCTGAATAGCATTCAATCATTCAATCATTCTGCAGTCTGTCTTACGACAGGTCCGTAGCGTCTTCCAAAGCGAGTTCTCCACAGGGTGCGATCTAGTGCTTCCTCCTTCAATTTACAGTATCTTCTCTTTTCCTTAAAGTCATCCAGTAGCTGCTCACGTCTTCTCCCTCGTCTTCCCGTCATTTCTATCCTTCCCTCTAACTTTCCTTCAATCACATGTTTCAGAAGGCAGTTTCTATGCAAGATGTGACCAATCCAGTTAGCCTTTCTTCTTTTTATTGTATGTACGATATTCCTCTCCTCCTTCACTCTATGTAATACTTCTTCATTTCTCACACGATCGGTCCAACTGATCTTCTCCATTCTTCTCCAGCACCACATATCAAAACTTTCCAGATACTTCTGATCCACTTTCCGAAGTGTCCACGTTTCAGCACCACACAAAGCTATGCTCCAAATAACAGAAATAATACTAATTCTGTTAGTAATAATGAAGATGGTAACTTTCAGCGCCATTATTTTACAGGGTGTCAAGGACACTATATCTTACAGTATGGAGTGAAGGCATGGAATGATAATAATAATAATAATAATAAATATCGCAGTTTATACAATGAACATAAAGTTTGCAATCTAACCAGTCACATGATTCAAAGAATTAAAAAGAATACCTGCCAGCAGACGACTACAGTAGCACTACCAACTACAGTAGCACTACCAACTACAGTAGCACTACCAACTACAGTAGCACTACCTAACTACAGTA
The DNA here is from genome assembly GCA_021186555.1 of Reticulitermes speratus. Lineage (NCBI taxonomy): Eukaryota > Metazoa > Arthropoda > Insecta > Blattodea > Rhinotermitidae > Reticulitermes > Reticulitermes speratus. Next base: position 1,365,232 of record JAJKFL010000002.1, read on the forward strand.
GCACTACCAAATACAGTAGCACTACCAACTACAGTAGCACTACCAACTACAGTAGCACTACCAACTACAGTAGCACTACCAACTACAGTAGCACTACCAACTACAGTAGCACAACATACCACAATACAGTAGCACTACCAACTACAGTAGCACTACCAACTACAGTAGCACTACCAACTACAGTAGCACTACCAACTACAGTAGCACTACCAACTACAGTAGCACTACCAACTACAGTAGCACTACCAACTACAGTAGCACTACCAACTACAGTAGCACTACCAACTACAGTAGCACTACCAACTACAGTAGCACTACCAACTACAGTAGCACTACCAACTACAGTAGCACTACCAACTACAGTTAGCACTACCAACTACATGTCAGCACTACACAACTACAGTAGCACTACCAACTACAGTAGCACTACCAACTACAGTAGCACTACCAACTACAGTAGCACTACCAACTACAGTAGCACTACCAACTACAGTAGCACTACCAACTACAGTAGCACTACAAACTACAGTAGCACTACCAAACTACAGTAGCACTACCAACTACAGTAGCACTACCAACTACATTAGCACTACCAACTACAGTAGCACTACCAACTACAGTAGCACTACCAACTACATTAGCACTACCAACTACAGTACCACTACCAACTACAGTACCACTACCAACTACAGTACCACTACAACTACAGTACCACTACAACTACAGTAGCACTACCAACTACAGTAGCACTACCAACTACAGTAGCACTACCAACTACAGTACACTAACAACTACAGTACATAACAGTACCACTACCAACTACAGTAGCACTACCAACTACAGTAGCACTACCAACTACAGTAGCACTACCAACTCGCCCCGCACAGGAACTCCCTATATCGTTGCCAAGATATAAAAGGAACAAAATATCTCATCACCAAAATGATACATAGCCACAAGAACTCGCTACGATCCATCACTGTCGAAGCATTAATCTTGTGAAAGTTGTAACGTCCACTGAACTATAGACATGGAGCGAACACGAAGATAATCGCGTTCTAAATGTCAGAATTAAAAGCCTGTGATTAGTCTGGCTCACGCTTCGGCAGACTTTACTTTCTAAACAAGGCTGCCCAGTAACTTTTGGGATCGTGCCAGAATCGTTATAAGCGTCACGTAAAGAGAAGAAGAAAAAGCCCAATTCAGTAACGGGACTTTAAAAGCGCACCAACTGTATAAACTGCCACCTTACGAAGTTTTTATCTTGTAGATAAATTGAGCGGTAGCAGGAAGATCTACGGTATACGTGCTGAGGAAGGGAGAACTCAATTACAATTGAATTTCAATTTCAATTCCCGCCAGATTATAAATAAATCAAAAGAAATTAAAGAAGAAACCTGCGGTCTTCTGAGGTATTACGAGGCGTTGTGTTGTAATTGTTTACCGACGTTTATACATATATTGTCTATACATACTTGCTCTAACAAAGTTCTAAATTTTGCCCACACAGTAAGTTTGTTGTTTTAGATGACTCGTGACAGTGAAAGGTGTTCATTTTTTCACGGATCGTGATAACTGTGGTGCATGAACTGAAATTTGTTAAAATTTGAATGAACTTCAGGCCCCAAAGTGTTGAGCAGGCTAATGACCACCTGTGTACCACAAGACACGTTCCATTAACACAATTTACACGCCACATCACCACCTGTGTACCACACGACACGTTCCATAAACACAATTTACACGCCACATCACCACCTGTGTACCACACGACACGTTCCATTAACACAATTTACACGTCACATCACCATCTGTGTACCACACGACACGTTCCATTAACACAATTTACACGCCACATCACCACCTGTGTACCACAAGACACGTTCCATTAACACAATTTACACGCCACATCACCACCTGTGTACCACACGACACGTTCCATTAACACAATTTACACGCCACATCACCACCTGTTTACCACACGACACGTTCCATTAACACAATTTACACGCCACATCACCACCTGTGTACTACACGACACGTTCCATTAACACAATTTACACGCCACATCACCACCTGTGTACCACACGACACGTTCCATTAACACAATTTACACGCCACATCACCACCTGTGTACCACACGACACGTTCCATTAACACAATTTACACGCCACATCACCACCTGTGTACCACACGACACGTTCCATTAACACAATTTGCACGCCACATCACCACCTGTGTACCACAGGACACGTTCCATTAACACAATTTACACGCCACATCACCATCTGTGTACTACAAGACACGTTCCATTAACACAATTTACACGCCACATCACCACCTATTTACCACAACGCATTCCATTAACACAATTCACACGCCACATCACTCACCCCACCACCATGTGTACCACACGACACGTTCCATTAACACAATTTACACGCCACATCACCACCTGTGTACCACACGACACGTTCCATTAACACAATTTACAACGCACATACAATCACCACTTGTGTACACACGACACGTTCCATTAACACAATTTACACGCCACATCACCACCTGTGTACCACACACACGTTCCATTAACACAATTTACACGCCACATCACCACCTGTGTACCACACGACACGTTCCATTAACACAATTTACACGCCACATCACCACCTGTGTACCACACGACACGTTCCAATTAACACACAATTTACACGCGCACATTCACCACCTGTGTACCACAGACACGTTCCATTAACACAATTTACACGCCACATCACCACCTGTGTACCACACGACACGTTCCATTAACACAATTTACACGCCACATCACCACCTGTGTACCACACGACACGTTCCATTAACACAATTTACACGCCACTCACCACCTGTGTAACCATACACACTTCCATTAACACAATTTACACGCCACATCACCACCTGTGTACCCACACACTTCCATTAACACAATTTACACGCCACATCACCACCTGTGTACCACACGACACGTTCCATTAACACAATTTACACGCCACATCACCACCTGTGTACACACGACACGTTCCATTAACACAATTTACACGCCACATCACCACCTGTGTACCACACGACACGTTCCATTAACACAATTTACACGCCACATCACCACCTGTGTACCACAGACACGTTCCATTAACACAATTTACACGCCACATCACCACCTGTGTACCACACGACACGTTCCATTAACACAATTTACACGCCACATCACCACCTGTGTACCACACGACACGTTCATTAACACAATTTACACGCCACATCACCACTGTGTACCACAGACACGTTCCATTAACACAATTTACACGCCACATCACCATCTGTGTACCACACAACGAACGCTCTGTTTAATCAACCCGTATTCCCCACTATATCGACTCACGCCATTTTCAACTTCTGAATGCAGTTTCAAAATACAGATTTCCGTTTTAACTCAACTTATTCTCTTAGACCTTTATTTCCTTAATTAATTTTCACCCCCCCGCCCCTTGTCATCAAACCCAAATCTTTTCTACCCTTATGTCTATCATCACCCATTAGCATAAAGCAATCATGGATCACAGCACAGTTACTAAAGGCAGGTGCTTTAGGTACAGTCGTTTCATTATCAGACAAGTCCAATTTCCGATGACAAAAATGTTCTGGGATATTATCCTGTGTTTTTGGGTTAGTGTTTACCGACATTTCGAAGGAATCTGGTGAATTCTTCAAGGGTACAGCAGGCCTGGAACTTCTTGGATAGCTTGACTCTTGACAATAAAAACATTTCGATTGTTTAGAATTTCGGGAACCACTTACCCGAAGACACGGTGTCACATCCCAGAAGGCAACATCAATTGTCGCTAACCCCAGTTCGTTACTAACGTTCCCTTCTGCTGCAAATGCTGATAGGTTTTGAGTACAAAATGTACGTTTTCAGTGCCACAAATATTACTTTTAGTCGAAGTAAGGGCCAGAGTTTTGAAAATTTTATGTACTAATGGAGGACGTTTGTTGTATTTATACGAAACACAGTGCTTTGTGCATTGTAGCAAGGTTCTTACCTTTCGCATTTACAATGCATGTTTAATAACTGGAGCTGAGTGTACTGTGCCAAATATTATCTATTATTCAATTTTAGATAATCTACATTCAGCTACGATCTTCGGAGAAGCAACGTGAAATGGAATTCGATTCACATATTTGTCTTGTCATGTTGTCTGTCAAGATACCTGTCAAGAACCTGTCAGATACCTGTCGAGATACTTGTCAAGATACGTGTCAAGATACCTGTCGAGATACTTGTCAAGATACCTGTCAAGATACATGTCAAGATTACTGTCAAGATACCTGTCAAGATACATATCAAGATACCTGTCAAGATACGTGTGAAGATACGTGTGAAGATACCTGTCAAGATTCATGTCAAGATACATGTCAAGGTACCTGTCAAGATACCTGTCAAGATACCTGTCAAGATACTTGTAAAGATACCTGTCAAGTTACCTGTCAAGATACGTGTGAAGATACCTGTGAAGATACCTGTGAAGATACCTGTGAAGATACATGTCAAGATACATGTCAAGATACCTGTCAAGATACCTGTCAAATCCATTGGTGCAAAGTGGGGTGGATAAGGAAGTTCGATGAGGAAAACGTTGGTATCCACATAACGTCATTACCGAGTTTCAAACACAATAACTGGGCACCAGTTATTGTGTTTCGTGTCTTCTACTTAATTACACAAATTATGCCGAATATCTGACTGAACTGACTGTACATAGACTTCTGCTTGCCATCTGAACACATTTATGCAGTTTAGCTTAACAAAGTTACGCCCAGCTGACCAATTTCCTTCCCACGCTGCACACTCCAGCCTTGCATCTCCCATCAATTTAATAATTTCAATCCCTAAATCTCTAACTTGCTCCCAGTCTAACTCTGCCAGAAGGACGAGCAGGTACTGTCTGGGAACTTCACAGCAGTATATATTTACTGTTTTTTTTTCGAAATAATAATAAATTTACTGCTCCATACTACATCGTCCCCTCACTCCAGTTCCCTCATTCTATCTTTCTTTATCTACAATGTGTACGACACACACAAACACACACACACTCAGGATTGCCCACAGAATCCAATATCGAGATGCGATAAAATTAAGAAATATTTTAAATTCATAATTCTTATATTTTACAGCTGAAAGAAAAAAAAATGAAAACCCACGAACTTTTTTATTATTAAAATATTATAATTTATACTCTATTCTTTTATTTAAATGACGCACAATAATAAATTTTGACTGCCAAACATTTTGCAGAATTCCGCATCTCCACACTTCCCATTATTATCATCACGACATCCACAAAGCTCTGCATTTTATTAAGTCCGCTGTTAAGAAATATTTGTCGTGGGAATAAAATCCCAACAATAGCTTTACGGCTTGCATTTGTAACGCTGCTACGGTTCACACCTCCAACAGTTACAATAAACTTCTTGCATTTGTAACGCTGCTACAGTTCACACCTCCAACAGTTACAATAAACTTCTTGCATTTGTAACGCTGCTACAGTTCACACCTCCAACAGTTACAATAAACTTCTTGCATTTGTAACGCTGCTACGGTTCACACCTCCAACAGTTACAATAAACTTCTTGCATTTGTAACGCTGCTACAGTTCACACCTCCAACAGTTACAATAAACTTCTTGCATTTGTAACGCTGCTACAGTTCACACCTCCAACAGTTACAATAAACTTCTTGCATTTGTAACGCTGCTACAGTTCACACCTCCAACAGTTACAATAAACTTCTTGCATTTGTAACGCTGCTACAGTTCACACCTCCAACAGTTACAATAAACTTCTTGCATTTGTAACGCTGCTACGGTTCACACCTCCAACAGTTACAATAAACTTCTTGCATTTGTAACGCTGCTACGGTTCACACCTCCAACAGTTACAATAAACTTCTTGCATTTGTAACGCTGCTATGGTTCACACCTCCAACAGTTACAATAAACTTCTTGTATTTGTAACGCTGCTACGGTTCACACCTCCAACAGTTACAATAAATTTGTAACGCTGCTACAGTTCACACCTCCAACAGTTACAATAAACTTCTTGCATCTGTAACGCTGCTACGGTTCACACCTCCAACAGTTACAATAAACTTCTTGCATTTGTAACGCTGCTACGGTTCACACCTCCAACAGTTACAATAAACTTCTTGCATTTGTAACGCTGCTATGGTTCACACCTCCAACAGTTACAATAAACTTCTTGTATTTGTAACGCTGCTACGGTTCACACCTCCAACAGTTACAATAAATTTGTAACGCTGCTACAGTTCACACCTCCAACAGTTACAATAAACTTCTTGCATCTGTAACGCTGCTACGGTTCACACCTCCAACAGTTACAATAAACTTCTTGTATTTGTAACGCTGCTACGTTTCACACCTCCAACAGTTACAATAAATTTGTAACGCTGCTACAGTTCACACCTCCAACAGTTACAATAAACTTCTTGCATCTGTAACGCTGCTACGGTTCACACCTCCAACAGTTACAATAAACTTCTTGCATTTGTAACGCTGCTACGGTTCACACCTCCAACAGTTACAATAAATTTGTAACGCTGCTACAGTTCACACCTCCAACAGTTACAATAAACTTCTTGCATTTGTAACGCTGCTACGGTTCACACCTCCAACAGTTACAATAAATTTGTAACGCTGCTACAGTTCACACCTCCAACAGTTACAATAAACTTCTTGCATTTGTAACGCTGCTACGGTTCACACCTCCAACAGTTACAATAAATTTGTAACGCTGCTACAGTTCACTCCTCCAACAGTTACAATAAACTTCTTGCATTTGTAACGCTGCTACGGTTCACACCTCCAACAGTTACAATAAACTTCTTGCATTTGTAACGCTGCTACAGTTCACACCTCCAACAGTTACAATAAACTTCTTGCATTCCTACACGCGGTCTTCCTGTGAGTAAATCTGATTAAAGCTGTGGCTCGTTTGTAGAAGTATCGTCAAGTACAAAGGAGCTTCTGAACTTTCAACCCGAAACCCAGTGCCAACTCGAAAGCCTACCAAGCGTATAGGATATTACAATTATTCAAGAATAAGAAGAGACTATTTATATGGCATAATGCAGAGTGTTAGAGGGCGGGGGTTGGAGGGTATCGGAATATAACAAAATGGCGTTGCATAGAAGCTACGACCTGCAGAAACACTAAGCTGAATATAATTCTGTGTCTACAGAAATGGGGGTTATCATCTTAAATTTTGTTTGAAAACGTGCTTACGTCTAACGATTATACGTATTCCTATCTCTGCTATGTATGTATATCGCTGTTTATGCTCTATCTCTTTCGCACCTTCTACCACCGCCCACAAACCGCCCGCAACACACGATCGCATTTCCAAACACAATTGGAACATATCCAAAAGAGTTCTAGCGGAACTCAACTATCAAACCGCTCTGCTCCTCCATCAGAAAGGAAATCTGCTGATGTCGTTGAATTTGTTTGTTTATAAGAAATTTGGACAAACCGAAAAACTTTTTGAAGAGACAGGAAACAGGAGTTGTAACTAGGGGCAGCAGACGTCTGTTGGATAAAGAGGCGACGAACTTTGAGGTCTGAAATACTTTTACACGTTTCTGGCGTTCCTGCCAGCAGCTTTGACGGTCTGTAACTACTGCGTGCCTGCCGCAGTGGCCATTGTTATGATCAGTATTGTTATGATCACTGTATTGTTACGTTCAACAGTGTTATAGTCAGTCCATTGTTATGTTCACTATATTGTTACGTTCAGCACAGTGTTATAGTCAGTCCATTGTTATGTTCACTATATTGTTACGTTCAGCACAGTGTTATAGTCAGTCCATTGTTATGTTCACTATATTGTTACGTTCAGCACAGTGTTATAGTCAGTCCATTGTTATGTTCACTATATTGTTACGTTCAGCACAGTGTTATAGTCAGTCCATTGTTATGTTCACTATATTGTTACGTTCAGCACAGTGTTATAGTCAGTCCATTGTTATAATCAGTAAATTGTTATGATCAGTACATTATTACGATCAGTACATTGTTATGATCCGTACATTGTTATTTATAACTTCCCAAATATGATGTAAATCGTTACACAAAATAAGTCGTTTCATTATTGGCTGGGGCAGGTATGTAGCACGGTGCGTTTTGTAGCGTCCTCACTGTACTTCAATTAAACTTAATTTTTGAGTACAACAAAATAAGCAATAAGCTAAGTATCAACTTTCAGACTACTTACGCACTTGTACTGTAGTCCAAATACAGGGTCGTTATTAATAACATTACTTTTAACGTATAAATTCGAAAAACCCTTTGAAAGCACTTACGAAATAATCCGAACATATTACGCAGACAATTCTATTGATTGAAGGATCCTTGTCTTTCTTGATAAAGATGCAAAGTTTTCATCCATTTGCTGATATTACGGTCTTAGTGAGACGAGGGTTTTAAGTGTTATTTGTTTTTACAGGAGCATCCCTACGTTAAGAGCGAACAGTTCCGTAAAATCGCATAGAAACTCAATAATGATTTCATTAAGTTTCAACAACGCAAATCAAAGCAGTTACGGTAAAATCACGAAGGTATGTACTGATCTTAAATATTGGTATATATATATATATATATATAATAATATTACTGTATGGGACACAGAAAATATGGAGCACGACTGCCATCTTGAGTCAAACATTTTGTGCAGCAGAACTGACCAAATTAAAAAATGCCTGCTCCAGGCGTTTACAATACGAATCGAGCAATAGATGGGGATGAATCCTTCACGTATCGCTTAACTGGCTGCAGACGAAATAGACAGCTTTTATGGCATATGCAAGCCAGCTACACAGACACTCCATCATTCCGATATTCCATTTCGATATATCGACGTCATAACTTTTTCCGGCAATCAAAAGACAGTGACCATAAATTGCTCAGAAAAAAAATGTAATGTCATGCTAGATATTGCTGCGGCAGTAAAGGGAATATGACATTGTTATGAAATGTGACGCAATATAATGTGATAGCTAGTTAACATTGTTATGAAATGTGACGCAATATAATGTGATAGCTAGTTAACATTGTTATGAAATGTGACGCAACATAATGTGATAGCTAGTTAAACATGTTTATAATGTGACGAATATAATGTAGTAGCTAGTTACATTGTATGAAATTGACGCAACATAATTGATAGCTAGTTAACATTGTTATGAAATGTGACGCAACATAATGTGATAGCTAGTTAACATTGTTATGAAATGTGACGCAACATAATGTGATAGCTAGTTAACATTGTTATGAAATGTGACGCAATATAATGTGATAGCTAGTTAACATTGTTATGAAATGTGACGCAACATAATGTGATAGCTAGTTAACATTGTTATGAAATGTGACGCAATATAATGTGATAGCTAGTTAGCATTTGTCATGAAATGTGACGCAATAATGTGATAGCTAGTTAACATTGTTATGAAATGTGACGCAAACATAATGTGATAGCTAGTTAACATTGTTATGAAATGTGACGCAACATAATGTGATAGCTAGTTAACATTGTTATGAAATGTGAGCAACATAATGTGATAGCTAGTTAGCATTGTTATGAAATGTGACGCAATATAATGTGATAGCTAGTTAACATTGTTATGAAATGTGACGCAACATAATGTGATAGCTAGTTAACATTTTATGAAATGTGACGCAATATAATGTGATAGCTAGTTAACATTGTTATGAAATGTGACGCAACATAATGTGATAGCTAGTTAACATTGTTATGAAATGTGACGCAATATAATGTGATAGCTAGTTAGCTTGTTATGAAATGTGACGCAACATAATGTGATGCTAGTTACATTGTTATGAAATGTGACGCAACATAATGTGATAGCTAGTTAACATTGTTATGAAATGTGACGCAACATAATGTGATAGCTAGTTAGCATTGTTATGAAATGTGACGCAACATAATGTGATAGCTAGTTAACATTGTTATGAAATGTGACGCAACATAATGTGATAGCTAGTTAGCATTGTTATGAAATGTGACGCAACATAATGTGATAGCTAGTTAACATTGTTATGAAATGTGACGCAATATAATGTGATAGCTAGTTAACATTGTTATGAAATGTGACGCAACATAATGTGATAGCTAGTTAACATTGTTATGAAATGTGACGCAATATAATGTGATAGCTAGTTAACATTGTTATGAAATGTGACGCAACATAATGTGATAGCTAGTTAACATTGTTATGAAATGTGACGCAATATAATGTGATAGCTAGTTAACATTGTTATGAAATGTGACGCAACATAATGTGATAGCTAGTTAACATTGTTATGAAATGTGACGCAATATAATGTGATAGCTAGTTAACATTGTTATGAAATGTGACGCAATATAATGTGATAGCTAGTTAACATGTTATGAAATGTGACGCAACATAATGAGATAGCTAGTTAACATTGTTATGAAATGTGACGCAATATAATGTGATAGCTAGTTAGCATTGTTATGAAATGTGACGCAATATAATGTGATAGCTAGTTACATTGTTATGAAATGTGACGCAACATAATGAGATAGCTAGTTAACATTGTTATGAAATGTGACGCAATATAATGTGATAGCTAGTTAACATTGTTATGAAATGTGACGCAACATAATGTGATAGCTAGTTAGCATTGTTATGAAATGTGACGCAATATAATGTGATAGCTAGTTAACATTGTACTGTAGGGACATACTGTCATTATCTGCACTGTGGGAGATACTACATTACATTCAAAATGCAGAAAGTAGATCCTCAGAAGTATTCTTAACAAGTTACAAGACAAAACTCCATCACCAATAGTCAAGACATCATGACTATTGTTCATGAATATTCTTATTCGAGTCATCGCCGATAGATGTAGAACAGTTTATGAGCATAAATGATTTAAGATCTTACACAAATTGTGTACATTTTTTGGTGTATATACACAATTACAGTCACATTTCACGGAACGAATATCGTAATACCGCGATAGCTCAGTCTGTATAGCGACTCGCTACGGGCTGGACGGTCCGGGGAACGAATCCCGGTGGGGGCGAGATTTCCAGCACCCGTCCAGACCGGCCCCGGGCCCACCCAGCCTCCTGTACAATGGGTACCGGGTCATTCCCGGGGGTAAAGCGACCGGGGTGTGGAGTTGAACACCCACCCTCATCTAGTGCCAGGGTTAAAGAAAGAGTAGAGCTATACCTCTACTCCCCCTCTGGGATTTCGCTGTTCTAGGGAGAATTTTAGCTTTTACAGATCCTGTGCAATTTTTTGGTGTATGTAGAAGATTACAGTCACAATATACGAAACGAATATCATTAAATTGTTATTGTGGACGAAATTTCTGTAATGAAACAAATTTTTAGCTAAATTTGCGGTCTTTGAGGTATTACGCGGCGTCGTGTGGTAATTGTTTACCGACGTTTCGGGACAACGTATCGGTCCCATCAAGAATCTATGTTATAGGCTGGCTTTCTTTCCTATTCAGACTCTTGACCCGTGAGGATGGGACCGATACGTTGTCCCGAAACGTCGGTAAACAATTACCACACGACGCCGCGTAATACCCCAGAAGACAGCAGATTTTATCAACCTCGAGGCGGAAGCTTTAAATCAAAATTTACACCGTATTAATATTTCAAAAAACTGCGTTCAAAATTCAGGTATACCGCTGGAACTTTTACGTTTGCACGTGGACTGGTAACTCTACTGACTGGCTAGACGCTCCGTCACAGGGAACATCGCGATTATGTTTGTCTATTATCGTTATAAAAATCTGATTAATTTTTTTGGGCCTAACTTACTGAAACAGAAAAAAACGCAATTGGAAGATTACAGTGCAGCTGGCGTTCAATAAATCTATTTTCATTCTGTTACTTTAGTGTCAACGATTCAAAATTCCTACTGACACAGGCGTTTGTTTTTCCAGTGTTGAGATTTCGTGATGTAACTTCAGGTAGTTATTTCTAGCCATAATAATAGCGAAACTTTTCCGATATGCCAGGGCTGCCAACCTATGTGAACTGTATCAGATTATTCACAACCCAAGACTTATATACAGGGTATACACAAAAGAATGGTGCGGATTCCTTTATTCACCATTGAAACCGCACCATTCATTTGTGTATACTCTGTATATATACAGCTCTGTATATATGAAACGTAACGAGATCATTGATGATTGATGATTCTTAGCAAACGAGGCCGAAGCACGTGAAAATGTGTAATAGACAGTGAAATGAAACTGAGAGAGAGGTTTATAGACACTGCATATAAATACGGATATGTTCAAAATATAACAAAGGTTAGGTTACCGGGAAAATCGGTTCGGAAAAACATAGGGTAAGAAAACTCCCCGTTTAAGTTACAAGGTTATTGTGTCAAGCCCAAAATAAGTTTATGAAGCAGGAATGGCTAAACAGACCGAAGAACTTGTCAAGTTATTGTCCGCGTTCGGTTGACTTCTCTTTGTGTGATTGGCTTCATCCTTACAGCCTTAATTATTCCATATACAATATGAGATGGAGGCACGCGGTGGCGCAGTTGGTTGAGGCACTGCGCTACAAACCGGAACGTCGCGGATTTGATTCCCGATGGTGTCATTGGAATTTTTCATTGACATAATTCTTCCGGTCGCACTATGGTCCTGAGGTCGACTCAGCCTCTAACAGAAATGAGTACCAGGAATATTTCCTGGGGGGTAAAGGCAGCCGGTGCTTAGGGCTGACAACCTTACCACCTTCATGTGCCGATTGTCTAGAAATCTGTGAGCCTCAACCTCCTGGAACACTAAGGGCCTGTCCAGGACTGTAATGGGATTGCTTTACCTTTACAAGTATGAGATTGGACACACTAGACATGTCCACATTCAGGAATTCGAAAGGAAATCTTGGTCTACGTTTATCCAATAGCATGACCTACCTTAAAGTCCACGGCTAAGTGGTCGAAAGACTCAACACTGTGAGGCTAGACGTAAATACTGGCCAGGATTATGGTACGGTTTTACGAACAGCCTTGTTAAATCAGACAGCAGTCAGTCTAAAAATTACAAATAATATTAGATGACCTGTCGTACTGTAATGACAATCTTACCAGCATGAAGCTCCGTTTTGACATATCTGCCTTCCTGGTTCGCAGCCCGGACCTTTTCCGCAGTTTGGCCCGGAGAATCCCTCAAAACACGAGCATCCAAAACGCCTGTAACAAAAAAGTGTATTTGGAGAACACGTAATTCAGTAATTGATACTAAACTCTCTATATCATTAGATGTGTTGGTTTGGTTTCGGTGCGTTAGAATACACAGTTTTTATTCTTAAGAATGTACCTTTTCAGTAGCTGGAAGAGCTCAGAAGGTGTAGTGACATGGTTAGGGAATGGACTTCTGAGTTATCTTGCTTCAGCTCTCGGTAGGGACAACAGTTTATCCTTTTTTCAAAAGTTTCTAAACCTGCTCTGGGGGCCCATATAGTCTCCTATTAAGTGATTAACGCCGGCTTTTTTCTTGGGATAAAGCGGCTGAGGCGTGAAGCTTACTAATATCTCGATCTAAAGCATGAGGCTAAGAATAAGTACAGCTACACACATAACCCCATGTGCCTCTGTGCTGTGTACAAACTTACACCATGTCGCTACATAAACTGTTTATTTAGACGTTCGCATTTAAAGCGCAAATATAATTATCCGTATTCATCAGCACTAATTGTTCACAGACTAAACAGCTAACTGCACGCAGCGGAGACCTCCAGCAGCTAATAGTCTCCAGCTAGTCAAGAAATCTCTGCAATTTACAAAAACCCTCAATTTTCCCCACAGCTGAGCCCGATTACTACGGTCTATGCCCTTCCATCATGTTATTTAGATCAACATTAATATCACCCTCCCGCCAAACATCCACGGCTTTCAAGTGTTCCCTTTCTTACAGGTTTATCCACTGAAACTGTGTAGGTATGTGTCTATTTTTCCCACACGTGCCACGCAATAGGCACGTATCAGCCTCCTAATGTAAATTAAGTTCTCAACATATTTTCTGTCATAGAAATAAACACAACAGAGTGATTTAACGTTTATATAATATAGTCTGCCGATCGCAGTAGCCGCGCGGTCTACGGCGTCGGTCTACGGCCGCTAGCTTACTGGGATTGTGGGTTCGAATCCCGCCTAAGGCATGGATGTCTGTCTGTTGTGAGTGTTGTTTGTTGTCAGGTAGAGGTCTCTGCGACGAGCTGATCACACGTCCAGAGGAGTCCTACCGAGTGTGGTGTGTCTAAAATGTGTGATCGTAAAGCCTCGAAAAAAGAGGAGGCCTAGGCCCCCAAGGGGCTCTCGAGCCATTGGAAATAAAAATTGTATAGTATAATTTACTCTGAATTACATGATAGGTAGGAAATTTAGAATTAACGGCAACTACCTACGAAGAGCTTTAAAGATTTTCGTACCAGGTAACGTCGGGAAACATTTACCCAGCGTCTTGTGGCACAAGACATCAAGACGCCACATCAGATGAACCAGTGAATCTCACTTAAGCTGCCTGTCTGAGCAGTACTTACGTGAAGTCCTTGTTGGCGAAACAGTTTCCCAGGAATGAGCAGAGGATGACGTTACAGGAATTAGGTCGCACTGGATTCTCTCTGCCGCTGATCTCGTACGTGATGTTGAAGCCGTACACATCAAGCAGTTGGTCCATAACTCGCAGATGGTTGCCCTCAAGGCGGTCCAGGGTGAAGTCTATAACGAGGTAGGGGCTGCGTGTCCAGAGCCAATGTACCAGGGTCACATTCTGTTCTGTCACCGTGTGAACAAGCTGTTTCCCGATCGCCGTTTTCCCTTTTTCGTAGTACGCAAATTCCGTGAATGTTAAACCTGTCGTTACATACAGTTGTGTCAGATAGATGACGATAGAATTGTTTGGAGGTACACGATCCGCTGTTTCTATAACCCACTGACATTTGATGGGAACAGGGAAAGGACCAGGAAATCCAGGCGTCTGTATCACACCTCTGTCACTGGTCAGACGTCCGCCACACCTCATTGGCTTGTGTTTGGGCCACTGTTGCTGGGTCATTACCAACATAACGTTCGAAAAACAGCTAAAGAATAGACACACGCGTACCAACATGTGCCACATACTAACGTCACTGCCCCTACACCACTTTGGAAGAGAGCTGTCTTAGAAATAACTTCTTCGTCGAAGATTAACACAAGACGAATAATATCTTATTAGAAACATTAAGAACACTAATGTCACAGACGCCGTTGGTACTTTCCGTTTCCTGGACTTCATAATTTAGATTTTCATCGCTGTCAATTATCAATGTTATGGAAAAATCCCGAAAAGTAACCGATCTGCCGATAATTTGTTGTAGTGTTACAAATTTTGGAAACACAATATTGTGTACTTTACTGCATGGTTCTTCCTGTAGATGACATTTAACAAGTGCCATGTTGCTGTACAAATGTCACACAATCCTCCTCTCCGTCTTCAAACAGGGCACCTGTTTAGGTGCGTCCACAGTTCCGCTGTATCTTGTGGAATGCGAGCAAAGTGCCAGCCATTTTCAAACGTGCCTGCAACAAACAGAACAGAAGATAGCGTAAAGTTCAGCTGCGAGGTGCTTACGGTACAACACAGGTTCACAGTGGCGCATGTAAAACAGAGCAGCTCAGAAAAACTCGATAAGCGAAGACTTCATTGTCAAATATCTAACTATCTATCTAACTATCTATCTAACTAACTAACTAACTCCATGGAGCAGAGTCCTTCTTGAGAAGCTAACAGTTCATCAGCTAGTCAAGAAATTCCCCGCGTTTTATGGAATCCGAAGGTTCATTACCACACTCATAACAGCCCGCCACCTGTCCCTATCCTGAGCCATATCAAACCAGTCCATGCCCTCATCCCATTTCTTGAAGATCCATTTTAATATTATCCTCCCATCTACGCCTGGGTCTTCCAACTGGTCTCTTTCCCTCAGGTCTCCCCACTAAATTCCTGTATTCACCTGTCCCCTCATCCATACATGCTACATGCCCTGCCCACCTCATTCTTCTTGATTTGATCACCCGAATAATGTTTGGTGATTAGCACAGATCATTAAGTTCCTCGTTATAACTTCATTGTCAAACTGTACAAAACTCCGATACTAATAGCACAAAACATAACAATCTTTATACGTCTGTGGATTACGCTTGTATACAGATGAACAATAGGACACATTTCTGGATCCTACATTTATATTTTGAACATAATACGTATTGTACGTAACTGGCGATAGGCGATCTGGTAGGTACCGTGCGGGTAAGAGGGGAAGAAAACAATGCCTATAACCTGACAAGTATAGAAAGTCACTTTAGGTAATAACTTTAGGCTGCAAGAGATAGTCGGGTGTCAACACGGAAAATTCCGTTAAAAGAGGTGGTAAGCGAGGCAGTAGGCCTAACATATCCGGATTGTACCACAGATGTAACATAGTGCTACAGATGTACTACAGATGTACAGTACATTTACTACAGATGTACTACAGATGTACAGTACAATTACTACAGATGTACTACAGATGTACAGTACATTTACTACAGATGTACTACAGATGTACAGTAGATTTACTACAGATGTACTACAGATGGACAGTACAATTACTACAGATGTACTACAGATGTACAGTACATTTACTACAGATGTACTACAGATGTACTACAGATGGACAGTACAATTACTACAGATGTACTACAGATGTACAGTACATTTACTACAGATGTACTACAGATGTACAGTACAATTACTACAGATGTACTACAGATGTACAGTACATTTACTACAGATGTACTACAGATGTACAGTACAATTACTACAGATGTACTACAGATGTACAGTACATTTACTACAGATGTACTACAGATGTACTACAGATGTACAGTACAATTACTACAGATGTACTACAGATGTACTACAGATGTACAGTACAATTACTACAGATGTACTACAGATGTACAGTACAATTACTACAGATGTACTACAGATGTACAGTACATTTACTACAGATGTACTACAGATGTACAGTACAATTACTACAGATGTACTACAGATGTACAGTACATTTACTACAGATGTACTACAGATGTACTACAGATGTACAGTACAATTACTACAGATGTACTACAGATGTACTACAGATGTACAGTACAATTACTACAGATGTACTACAGATGTACAGTACATTTACTACAGATGTACTACAGATGTACAGTACAATTACTACAGATGTACTACAGATGTACAGTACATTTACTACAGATGTACTACAGATGTACTACAGATGTACAGTACAATTACTACAGATGTACTACAGATGTACTACAGATGTACTACAGATGTACAGTACAATTACTACAGATGTACTACAGATGTACAGTACAATTACTACAGATGTACTACAGATGTACAGTACAATTACTACAGATGTACTACAGATGTACAGTACAATTACTACAGATGTACTACAGATGTACTACAGATGTACAGTACAATTACTACAGATGTACTACAGATGTACAGTACAATTACTACAGATGTACTACAGATGTACTACAGATGTACAGTACAATTACTACAGATGTACTACAGATGTACAGTACATTTACTACAGATGTACTACAGATGTACAGTACATTTACTACAGATGTACTACAGATGTACTACAGATGTACTACAGATGTACAGTACAATTACTACAGATGTACTACAGATGTACTACAGATGTACAGTACATTTACTACAGTATGTACTACAGATGTACTACAGATGTACAGTACAATTACTACAGATGTACTACAGATGTACTACAGATGTACAGTACAATTACTACAGATGTACTACAGATGTACAGTACATTTACTACAGATGTTACTACAGATGTACAGTACATTTACTACAGATGTACTACAGATGTACTACAGATGTACTACAGATGTACATACAATTACTACAGATGTTACTACAGATGTACTACAGATGTACAGTACATTTACTACAGATGTACTACAGATGTACAGTACATTTACTACAGATGTACTACAGATGTACTACAGATGTACTACAGATGTACAGTACAATTACTACAGATGTACTACAGATGTACTACAGATGTACAGTACATTTACTACAGATGTACTACAGATGTACTACAGATGTACAGTACAATTACTACAGATGTACTACAGATGTACTACAGATGTACAGTACAATTACTACAGATGTACTACAGATGTACAGTACATTTACTACAGATGTACTACAGATGTACAGTACAATTACTACAGATGTACTACAGATGTACAGTACAATTACTACAGATGTACTACAGATGTACAGTACAATTACTACAGATGTACTACAGATGTACTACAGATGTACAGTACAATTACTACAGATGTACTACAGATGTACTACAGATGTACAGTACATTTACTACAGATGTACTACAGATGTACAGTACAATTACTACAGATGTACTACAGATGTACAGTACATTTACTACAGATGTACTACAGATGTACAGTACAATTACTACAGATGTACTACAGATGTACAGTACATTTACTACAGATGTACTACAGATGTACTACAGATGTACAGTACAATTACTACAGATGTACTACAGATGTACTACAGATGTACAGTACAATTACTACAGATGTACTACAGATGTACTACAGATGTACAGTACATTTACTACAGATCAGCGCAACAACAATCACAAAGACAGACATCCATGCACCCTTAGGGATTCGAACCCGCAATCCCAGCAAGCGAACTGCCGCAAACCTACGCGTTAGACCGCGCGGACACTGGAATCGGTAGACTTTACTCCCCCCCTCCCCGCCCAATGGCTCGACAGCCCCTTGGGGGCCAAGGCCGCCTCAGTTTTCGAGGCTTCACGATAACACAATTAGACACACCACACTCGGTAGGACTCTTCTGGACGAGTGATCAGACAGTCGCAAAAACCTCTACCTGACAACACACAACACTCACAACAGACAGACATCCATGCCGTCGGCGGGATTCGAACCCGCAATCCCAGCAAGCGACCGGCGGTAGACGCAAGCATTAGACAGCGCGGCCACTGCGATGGGCAGACTGTATTATATAAACTGTAAATAAGCGAGAAATATTTCCCTTTCAAACGACTCCCAAAGGTTTGCTGTCTAGATGGAGCATGACGCAAGCATGTACAAAACTTCCACAGGAACTGCAGTATATCATTGTTTGTATGTAAACGTGAGCCCCTCTGGTGACAGTAGACGCAATATTAGACCGTGATAACACAACGTACATCGTTATGTGCCCCAGTGCGAATTGTGAACGCTTATTTTAATATAAGGCAGACTGACACGAACACGCTTACTACATAAAATGTCAGTAGGGAATTTAGACAAAGGGATTTATATCGCGGAATTTATACAGCTGCCCTAAATATTTTGTTTGAACTTGTACTCATTCACGTTAGACAGTTGACATTACTTTTTTGTGTATTGTCAAAAAAATACAAAGTGTTTCCTTTATCACGTCCCTGAGGAAGACAGGTTTATCGCATAGGAAGGCTGCATCAGCCGGGATAATGCGATAACTAATGTGCCCGGGGACACAACAAAGACGACGACTCACAAAATTAATAAGGAACTGTACTCTTTCGAGCGGTATTTCCGTTCAGGTTTCCCCATCAAAATCCTATGTGCATTTCTCTTCTCCCGCATACAGGCCACATTCCCCGCCCAACCCATCCTTATTAATGTGATCAACCGAATTATATTTGTTGAAGGTCACACATCACGAAGCTCCTCAGTTTTATCCAGTCTCGTGTTTTTTTTCTTGCTTATTCTGACATCTTTACCCATTCATTGAATGTCTAGAGGGTTACTGTTGTAATTATTCACACTTTAGACACACACCACACATCGGTAGGACTCCTCTGGACGAGTGATCAGCCCGTCACAGAGACCTCTACCTGACAACACACAATACTCACAACAGACAGACATCCATGCTCTCGGCGGGATTCGAGCCCACAATCCCAACAAGCGAGCGGCCGCAGAGTCACGCCTTAGACCGCGCGGACACTGGGATCGGTTTTTTCCCTTCTCTTAGGTACAAATATCTTCATCACATTGGTTATCATAGCTATGTTTATCTACGTGTTACAGAGTCTCTGCCGTTGACACGTGTAATGCACGTGTTCAAAGTAATGCGCTGCAAAGGATTCGAACACTTTTCCCACGTTAACTCAGTTCCAAAGACTCTTTGTCCCAACTATATGAAATGTTACTGTGCATGAGCAAAGGCTGTTTAATCTCCGGCTTCGGCCGCCTACTCTCAACCCTGAGTTGAGGAAAAGTAGAATTATGTCATATTTACAATTTGACAGACATGTGTCAGCGTTTTGTTCATATTTACGTCATGATGTCAGAGGTTTCACAGCTAACATTCACTAGACAAAATACGCTAAAAATGTAATATTAAGCAACCCCGTAAGGATTTAAAAAAATTATCAGAATTAAGTTTAAAGATGCAATACAGTCTCAGTTATACAAACCAGTCAGTTAATGCTGTACAGTGAAATAATCGCTGTTTGTTCTGAGATCCACACAAAACACATAAATACAGTCCGTACCGCGCAGTAAACACACTCCGTCTCAGTTATACAAACCAGTCAGTTAATGCTGTACAGTGAAATAATCGCTGTTTGTTCTGAGATCCACACAAAACACATAAATACAGTCCGTACCGCGCAGTAAACACACTCCGTCTCAGTTATACAAACCAGTCAGTTAATGTTGTACAGTGAAATAATCGCTGCTTGTTCTCAGATCCACACAAAATACATAAATACAGTCCGTACCGCGCAGTAAACACACTCCGTCTCAGTTATACAAACCAGTCAGTTAATGTTGTACAGTGAAATAATCGCTGTTTGTTCTCAGATCCACACAAAACACATAAATACAGTCCGTACCGCGCAGTAAACACACTCCGTCTCAGTTATACAAACCAGTCAGTTAATGCTGTACAGTGAAATAATCGCTGTTTGTTCTGAGATCCACACAAAACACATAAATACAGTCCGTACCGCGCAGTAAACACACTCCGTCTCAGTTATACAAACCAGTCAGTTAATGTTGTACAGTGAAATAATCGCTGCTTGTTCTCAGATCCACACAAAATACATAAATACAGTCCGTACCGCGCAGTAAACACACTCCGTCTCAGTTATACAAACCAGTCAGTTAATGTTGTACAGTGAAATAATCGCTGTTTGTTCTCAGATCCACACAAAATACATAAATACAGTCCGTACCGCGCAGTAAACACACTCCGTTTCAGTTATACAAACCAGTCAGTTAATGCTGTACAGTGAAATAATCGCTGTTTGTTCTGAGATCCACACAAAACACATACATACAGTCCGTACCGCGCAGTAAACACACTCCGTTTCAGTTATACAAACCAGTCAGTTAATGCTGTACAGTGAAATAATCGCTGTTTGTTCTGAGATCCACACAAAACACATAAATACAGTCCGTACCGCGCAGTAAACACACTCCGTCTCAGTTATACAAACCAGTCAGTTAATGCTGTACAGTGAAATAATCGCTGTTTGTTCTGAGATCCACACAAAACACATAAATACAGTCCGTACCGCGCAGTAAACACACTCCGTCTCAGTTATACAAACCAGTCAGTTAATGCTGTACAGTGAAATAATCGCTGTTTGTTCTGAGATCCACACAAAACACATAAATACAGTCCGTACCGCGCAGTAAACACACTCCGTCTCAGTTATACAAACCAGTCAGTTAATGCTGTACAGTGAAATAATCGCTGTTTGTTCTGAGATCCACACAAAACACATAAATACAGTCCGTACCGCGCAGTAAACACACTCCGTCTCAGTTATACAAACCAGTCAGTTAATGCTGTACAGTGAAATAATCGCTGTTTGTTCTGAGATCCACACAAAATACATAAATACAGTCCGTACCGCGCAGTAAACACACTCCGTTTCAGTTATACAAACCAGTCAGTTAATGTTGTACAGTGAAATAATCGCTGTTTGTTCTGAGATCCACACAAAACACATACATACAGTCCGTACCGCGCAGTAAACACACTCCGTTTCAGTTATACAAACCAGTCAGTTAATGCTGTACAGTGAAATAATCGCTGTTTGTTCTGAGATCCACACAAAACACATAAATACAGTCCGTACCGCGCAGTAAACACACTCCGTCTCAGTTATACAAACCAGTCAGTTAATGCTGTACAGTGAAATAATCGCTGTTTGTTCTGAGATCCACACAAAACACATAAATACAGTCCGTACCGCGCAGTAAACACACTCCGTCTCAGTTATACAAACCAGTCAGTTAATGCTGTACAGTGAAATAATCGCTGTTTGTTCTGAGATCCACACAAAACACATAAATACAGTCCGTACCGCGCAGTAAACACACTCCGTCTCAGTTATACAAACCAGTCAGTTAATGCTGTACAGTGAAATAATCGCTGTTTGTTCTGAGATCCACACAAAACACATAAATACAGTCCGTACCGCGCAGTAAACACACTCCGTTTCAGTTATACAAACCAGTCAGTTAATGCTGTACAGTGAAATAATCGCTGTTTGTTCTCAGATCCACACAAAATACATAAATACAGTCCGTACCGCGCAGTAAACACACTCCGTCTCAGTTATACAAACCAGTCAGTTAATGTTGTACAGTGAAATAATCGCTGTTTGTTCTGAGATCCACACAAAACACATAAATACACTGTGTGAGCAGAACGTAGAATTGTTGAATGTTAAACTGGTGGTACATATATTAACCACTGGGATTTTAGGGATTAAAACAGCTGCCACATTACACACAACTAAATTAGAAAAAGAAAACTGGAAGATAATAAACGGATTCGTGCATATAAAGTCACATAATGTAACACTATACTTTACTTCTCACTGCTTGCAGTAAATTCTCAAGCAATTGATTATTATTTCTTTAACGTAACACCAATTATGTTATCACTGATTGCATTTCCCTATTCATCCAACCACACATCTGTGTGCCTTTATTTTGTACCTTACACACACATTTATTTGCTAATTTTATTTATTTATGTACTTATGAGCTGCTCTGCATGGTCAGTACTGTACGTCTGTTCCAAGCCGTTCAAGCATGCACAGCCTACAGCTACAGCTACATGTCTGCATTTCGTTGGACAGAAAGTAAATACAGCAGTAGTCTGTAGTTATTCAGTTAACACAATACAGTAGCATTGTGCATGTATCATTATCTTTTATTTGGAGAATAAAACAACAGACAAATAGCCAAGGAATACCTTTCGCTAATTAAGGCTGTATAAATTAATTAGAACTACACATTTTAATTAACATTTTTTTTCCTTTCCGAATAAAAATTGTACAAATATTTGAAGGAAGAGCTACGTAACTTTCTGTACCTTTGACGGCAATATAAAAAGACCTGTTGGCCACTTTCTGACGGTCGTTGACCTTTGACATAACCTGAACAAGAGTAACGTCGTTGGATACTCAGGTAATAATATTAGTTTTAAAACTTTCGCGGCGACATGATTCAATATAGTCTTTTCGGGCGCACAGCCGCGTCAATTCGTTTGAATACAACGTTTCGGGGACTAGCTCCGTCCCCATCCTCAGGCAAAATCAGTTTTGCCTGAGGATGGGGACGGAGCTAGTCCCCGAAACGTTGTATTCAAACGAATTGAAGCGGCTGTGCGCCCGAAAAGACTATATTGAACTGAGGTAATACACTTGCCTTCCTGTTGAGTCCGACTTCTGCGTTTCTCTGATATAGCTACATTGGGCGCTAAATTTTTAAATTAATTTTGTAAATAAGAAAGTGATAGATGATGACTTTTAAACAATCATAAGACTGCTTAATGCATATGAAAATTCTTCGTCTCTCATATTCATATACACGACGTCCTCAATTCAATATGCAGACACACACATAGCTTGTAGCTTCCGCAGGTATAGAATTGCATACAATCTTGTTGGGCAGACAGTTTCATCGGATGGTTCATGTTCTGGTATCAGAACGCTGATGACGGAGACGCAGTCCGTCTCTGAAGCGTCGATTAAATGGAACCACGTGGCGCGGTTTTCAACCCGAGATGATGATATTGATCTTAATTGAAATTTTAGTGAATTCGGAGTGTAACTAATTACTTGTAATTGTGCAAGCTTTACGTTCGAAATCAAATTACTGCTCTAAATTCATAGCTTCCATCATATATCTGGTTACAGTCTGTACAGAAGGGCCCAAAAGTTGCTCCCCACACATAATTGTACTTTATGAGCTTCAGTTCGAAATTATTTCTATAACGGCATTACTAGCAAAATGTTGTAGAGCCTATTGTTTAACTACGTATCTTTACATCCACACGTCATGGTCCTATGGCCGGCTCAGGAACTTAGTCGCCGGCTTCTCCCCATGGATACGCGTGTTCGATCTCAGCGCACTCCATGTGGAAATGCACGTGCACAAAGTGGGTTCACTCCGAGTACTGGGGTTTCCCCCGTCAATATCGTTCTACCAAATTTAGCAATTGAGAGCGTCGTTAAGTAGCACATTTACAGGACTTTAAACGTTACATTAAGCAAAGTGCCTAGACGAAGAAAATACTTATATACAGGTTATACACAAAAGAATGGTGCGGTTTTAATAGTGAACACTATTAAAACCGCACCATTCTTTTGTGTATGTCCTGTATATACATATATATATATATATATATATATATATATATACATGTGTGAAATGAAAGTCATCAATTGGGAACAGGTTTGTTTGTACAACAGAGAATAGTATCAGCTATTAAGAGAGTAGAGTTTGTTAGTGATAGGATGACATATATGGTGCTGAGAGGTCATGGTGTGATATCATTGTTCTGAATGCGCATGCACCAACTGAGGAGAAGAGTGATGACTCAAAGGACAGTTTCAATGAGGAATTGGAACAGGTTTTTGATGGTTTTCCTCAGTACCATATGAAAATTCTGTTAGGAGATTTTAATGCGAAATTGGGGAGGGAGGATACTTTCAAACCAACGATCGGGAATGAGAGTTTACATGAGGATAGTAATGATAATGGTGTTAGAGTTGTATTTACTTGAAAGTTGTTTGCCATTTTGTTTTCATTCAATATGATATACTCTTATGTTTTCATTCAATATGGTATAACGTTATGTTTTCATTCAATATGGTATACTGTTATGTTTTTATTCAATACGATATACTGTTATGTTTTCATTCAATATGATATACTGTTATTTTTTCATTCAATATGATATACTGTTATGTTTTTCATTCAATATGATATAGTGTTATGTTTTCATTCAATATGATATACTGTTATGTTTTTCATTCAATATGATATAGTGTTATGTTTTCATTCAATATGATAATCTGTTATGTTTTCATTCAATATGATATACTGTTATGTTTTCATTCAATATGGTATAATATTATGTTTTCATTCAATATGGTATACTGTTATGTTTTCATTCAATATGATATACTGTTATGTTTTCATTCAACATGATATAGTGTTATGTTTTCATTCAATATGATATATTCAATATTGCAAGCGAAAGGAACACTCAATGTAAAAGTGTAAGCCGACGATGTAAATTTAAAAGGTAAAATCCAATAGTAACATAAATAGAGCATACACAATTATTGCAGTAAGACGTTTTACCTAAAAATACGTCCAGACTGAACAAAGCTAATGCCACACGAATTTACAAATTCACAAAAAAGTGGTTTTACTTGTGCATTAGTTGGTGTAAATAAAATAAATTTATTCAGTACATATGTTTTGCCTTCCTGACCCATGTCAAATCTTTACGACTGACGTAAGTGAACAATAATTTTGCAGCCATAATTTTACACGGTGCTGTACATGCCGTGTGACAACTGGTCTCCCACTGTAGGGTAAGAAGCGAGACTTGGCTTGACCTGGATTAACAAAGCTCATGATGGCATAATGCCGAAAAACGTAACTAACTGTAAAAATTATTTGTAAGAAAGATATATACAAAATTGTGCCGACAGTGTGGACTTACTGATTTTACACTAACACAGATCTGTTTATTACAATGTTGACCAATAAATCTTCTAACGAATAAAATTCACCTGAACCATATACAAAGACTCAGTTCGTACCGCGCAGTAAACACTCTCCGTCTCAGTTATACAAACCAGTCAGTTAATGTTGTACAGTGAAATAATCGCTGTTTGTTCTGAGATCCACACAAAACACATAAATACAGTCCGTACCGCGCAGTAAACACTCTCCGTCTCAGTTATACAAACCAGTCAGTTAATGTTGTACAGTGAAATAATCGCTGTTTGTTCTGAGATCCACACAAAACACATAAATACAGTCCGTACCGCGCAGTAAACACTCTCCGTCTCAGTTATACAAACCAGTCAGTTAATGTTGTACAGTGAAATAATCGCTGTTTGTTCTGAGATCCACACAAAACACATAAATACAGTCCGTACCGCGCAGTAAACACTCTCCGTCTCAGTTATACAAACCAGTCAGTTAATGTTGTACAGTGAAATAATCGCTGTTTGTTCTGAGATCCACACAAAACACATAAATACAGTCCGTACCGCGCAGTAAACACACCCCGTCTCAGTTATACAAACCAGTCAGTTAATGTTGTACAGTGAAATAATCGCTGTTTGTTCTGAGATCCACACAAAACACATAATTACAGTCCGTACCGCGCAGTAAACACTCTCCGTCTCAGTTATACAAACCAGTCAGTTAATGTTGTACAGTGAAATAATCGCTGTTTGTTCTGAGATCCACACAAAACACATAAATACAGTCCGTACCGCGCAGTAAACACACCCCGTCTCAGTTATACAAACCAGTCAGTTAATGTTGTACAGTGAAATAATCGCTGTTTGTTCTGAGATCCACACAAAACACATAATTACAGTCCGTACCCGCGCAGTAAACACTCTCCGTCTCAGTTATACAAACCAGTCAGTTAATGTTGTACAGTGAAATAATCGCTGTTTGTTCTGAGATCCACACAAAACACATAAATACAGTCCGTACCGCGCAGTAAACACACCCCGTCTCAGTTATACAAACCAGTCAGTTAATGTTGTACAGTGAAATAATCGCTGTTTGTTCTGAGATCCACACAAAACACATAAATACAGTCCGTACCGCGCAGTAAACACACCCCGTCTCAGTTATACAAACCAGTCAGTTAATGTTGTACAGTGAAATAATCGCTGTTTGTTCTGAGATCCACACAAAACACATAATTACAGTCCGTACCGCGCAGTAAACACTCTCCGTCTCAGTTATACAAACCAGTCAGTTAATGTTGTACAGTGAAATAATCGCTGTTTGTTCTGAGATCCACACAAAACACATAAATACAGTCCGTACCGCGCAGTAAACACACCCCGTCTCAGTTATACAAACCAGTCAGTTAATGTTGTACAGTGAAATAATCGCTGTTTGTTCTGAGATCCACACAAAACACATAATTACAGTCCGTACCGCGCAGTAAACACTCTCCGTCTCAGTTATACAAACCAGTCAGTTAATGTTGTACAGTGAAATAATCGCTGTTTGTTCTGAGATCCACACAAAACACATAAATACAGTCCGTACCGCGCAGTAAACACACCCCGTCTCAGTTATACAAACCAGTCAGTTAATGTTGTACAGTGAAATAATCGCTGTTTGTTCTGAGATCCACACAAAACACATAAATACAGTCCGTACCGCGCAGTAAACACTCTCCGTCTCAGTTATACAAACCAGTCAGTTAATGTTGTACAGTGAAATAATCGCTGTTTGTTCTGAGATCCACACAAAACACATAAATACAGTCCGTACCGCGCAGTAAACACTCTCCGTCTCAGTTATACAAACCAGTCAGTTAATGTTGTACAGTGAAATAATCGCTGTTTGTTCTTAGATCCACACAAAACACATAAATACAGTCCGTACCGCGCAGTAAACACTCTCCGTCTCAGTTATACAAACCAGTCAGTTAATGTTGTACAGTGAAATAATCGCTGTTTGTTCTTAGATCCACACAAAACACATAAATACAGTCCGTACCGCGCAGTAAACACACCCCGTCTCAGTTATACAAACCAGTCAGTTAATGTTGTACAGTGAAATAATCGCTGTTTGTTCTGAGATCCACACAAAACACATCAATACAGTCCGTACCGCGCAGTAAACACACTCCGTCTCAGTTATACAAACCAGTCAGTTAATGTTGTACAGTGAAATAATCGCTGTTTGTTCTGAGATCCACACAAAACACATAAATACAGTCCGTACCGCGCAGTAAACACACTCTACATCTCAGTTATACAAACCAGTCAGTTAATGTTGTACAGTGAAATAATCGCTGTTTGTTCTGAGATCCACACAAAACACATAAATACAGTCCGTACCGCGCAGTAAACACACTCCGTCTCAGTTATACAAACCAGTCAGTTAATGTTGTACAGTGAAATAATCGCTGTTTGTTCTGAGATCCACACAAAACACATAAATACAGTCCGTACCGCGCAGTAAACACACTCCGTCTCAGTTATACAAACCAGTCAGTTAATGTTGTACAGTGAAATAATCGCTGTTTGTTCTGAGATCCACACAAAACACATAAATACAGTCCGTACCGCGCAGTAAACACACTCCGTCTCAGTTATACAAACCAGTCAGTTAATGTTGTACAGTGAAATAATCGCTGTTTGTTCTGAGATCCACACAAAACACATAAATACAGTCCGTACCGCGCAGTAAACACACTCCGTCTCAGTTATACAAACCAGTCAGTTAATGTTGTACAGTGAAATAATCGCTGTTTGTTCTGAGATCCACACAAAACACATAAATACAGTCCGTACCGCGCAGTAAACACACTCCGTCTCAGTTATAAAAACCAGTCAGTTAATGTTGTACAGTGAAATAATCGCTGT
This sequence comes from Reticulitermes speratus, assembly GCA_021186555.1. NCBI lineage: Eukaryota > Metazoa > Arthropoda > Insecta > Blattodea > Rhinotermitidae > Reticulitermes > Reticulitermes speratus. Next base: position 1,394,431 of record JAJKFL010000002.1, read on the forward strand.
TTGTTCTGAGATCCACACAAAACACATAAATACAGTCCGTACCGCGCAGTAAACACACTCCGTCTCAGTTATACAAACCAGTCAGTTAATGCTGTACAGTGAAATAATCGCTGTCTGTTCTGAGAACCACACAAAACACATAAATACAGTCCGTACCGCGCAGTAAACACACCTCGGTCTCAGTTATAAAAACCAGTCAGTTAATGTTGTACAGTGAAATAATCGCTGTTTGTTCTGAGATCCACACAAAACACATAAATACAGTCCGTACCGCGCAGTAAACACACTCCGTCTCAGTTAGAAAAACCAGTCAGTTAATGCTGTACAGTGAAATAATAGCTATTTGTTCTGAGATCCACACAAAACACATAAATACAGTCCGTACCGCGCAGTAAACACACTCCGTCTCAGTTATACAAACCAGTCAGTTAATGCTGTACAGTGAAATAATCGCTGTCTGTTCTGAGATCCACACAAAACACATAAATACAGTCCGTACCGCGCAGTAAACACATTCCGTCTCAGTTATACAAACCAGTCAGTTAATGCTGTACAGTGAAATAATCGCTGTTTGTTCTGAGATCCACACAAAACACATAAATACACTGTGTGGGCAGAACGTAGAATTGTTGAATGTTAAACGTGGTGGTACATATAGTAACCACTGGGCCTTAGTAAGATGTGAGGGAGAATGTAAAATGACAATTATAGCAGTCTGACGTAACAGTGTTGTGCGTTGTTAGGCTGTGTCGTTCGGTACAAACGTTACACCCTGAAGGCCACGAACCGTCAGCTGTCTTGTTTCGTCACTGTTCTCAGGTTTTGTCCCGTCTCGCACCTGTCGGAGTTTGGGGGTTACTGCAATTAACAGGACTGTACTTTCATTTAATTAAATTACAGCTCCAATAAAAATCCTCCAGGCTTCCTTTTAAATTCGTACAAACGACAACCACAGCTCATTACATAAATGTTGCTCCAGTCTGCTCTGCGCTATAAACATCTTTGTTCTTTACACTGACAGCCTGAAGCGTTGATAAACTGAAACATTTTATCTTGCTAAGCCATCCAACGCATTTCTTGTCTGCACACAACTGCCTACAGAAGAAGCTGCTCAATAGAACCTGCATCCCGCCTAGTTAAATTCCTGTATAAACAATACAGTAACGTAATTTTCTGAAATAATACTTAAATTGAATATTGAATTTGCTTTAAAATTATTTAATTACAATGACATGTACGTATGTTAAAGCAAGATATCCCCGTTGGTATGTATATAAAATGTATATTTATTCTCATTAATTATAATTAATGAGAATAAATATATCTGTATAATTAAAGAGTTATAACGCATTAAATACGAAGTGTTGATTGTAATTGTAAAATTAATCAGAATAAAGAAGGAGTCTTTAATGATCAGGACAAATGTGTTACAAGACACAATTTTGTACACCCCTAAAGCATTTTTAATTGTGAAACAAAAAACACTTTATTGAAAAAAAAATACAGGCAGTAAAAACAAGTATTTAAAAAATTATAAATATTTTGAAAAAAGTTTATCTGAAATGCTTATTGATATAACAGTTACGCAAACAAACCCACTTCCTACTGAATTAATTTTTTACACACAACACAAATTAGAGCACATTGAAGTGTGTAAGTGGCACAGATCTTAATTACTTTCACAGCTGTACAACCTTACGTAACTCTCCTACACTCTAAGTCTCTGCACAAGACCCATCCATTTTGCAGGCTATTTCATGACGCTGACATACCAAAACAGTTATTATGCTACTTCTCTCGTCTATTAGAGCACAAAGCATACACACATTCACTCACATCCAAACAAGTACTTTCCATTCATTGATTCAGTCATTAATATATCGCTACTCTCATCACTTTATTCACCTACATACTTGCTCTTTCCCAGTCACTCACATGTACTCTTGTGACCCTGTATATTGCTGGGTTAAAGGCGGTAACTAGAATTCAAGATCCTGAAATCAGATAGTCTTGTAATAACGCTCAGCTAGCAAACACTACAGACCTAACGGCCTTATTAAGTATACTAATCACATGCCAGGCGTATGCGGGCTGCAATAATAATAACGCGCAACTCCACGGCTTCCTTCATCAGTCTCTTATGTATTATTAGAGAAAACCAACTGCAATTTACATCTGTGTGAATGATGTCATCTATTGTGCTATGTTGTATTATATACTAACTAACTAACTAACTCCATGTAGCACAGTCCTTCTTGAGAAGCTAACAGTTCCTCAGCTAGTCAAGAAATTCCCCGCGTTTTATGGAAACCGAAGGTTCATTACCGCACTCACAAGAGCCCGCCACCTGTCCCTATCCTGAGCCAGATCAATCCAGTCCATGCCCCCCTATCCCACTTCTTGAACATCCATTTTAGTATTATTCTCCCATCTACGCCTGGGTCTTCCAAGTGGTCTCCTTCCCTCAGGTATCCCCACCAAAATCCTGTATGCACCCCTCCCCTCCCCCATACATGCTACATGCCCCGCCCACCTCATTCTTCTTGATTTGATCACCCGAATAATATTTGGTGATCAGTACAGATCGAACTAACCTCACACAATAACTAAAGCCCAGCCCAGGCGTCCGGCTTCCTATGATAACTCGAGCGCCTCCCCGTACCAAATTCGGGAAGATCCCGCGGTGTGATTGGTCAGTCGTCCTGTCAGACGTCACAGAAGAGGAATAATTATTTAAATTAATCATAATTAGGAATTTTTATTGGTTGTCGTGGTGGTGCATTTGCACGGTCACCCTGGGCAACTAATCCCCTAGACCCTATGCGAGGTCACAGAAGCACTTAGCTGTGTACGTGACCGTACCGTACTGCTCAAGATTACAGCAACCAGTGTAAGAACTTATGGACAGTAGACGTCTTAACACCTCGCCATGCACTTGCTAACACCTGTTCGCCCTGAAGCTACAATACATACAAATTAATATTTAGATAGCCCAGGGGATGTGGGCCGCGATAGCTCAGTCGGTATAGCGACTCGCTACGAGCTGGACGGTCCGGGGATCGAATCCCGGTGGGGGCGAGATTTTCATCACCCGTCCAGACCGGCCCTGGGGCCTACCAAGCCTCCTGTACAATAGATACCGGGCCATTCCCGGGGGTAAAGCGGTCGGGGAGTGACGTTGACCGCCCCCATCTAGCGCCGAGGTTAAAGAAAGAGTACAGCTATACCTCTACTCCCCCTCTGGGCGTTCATGGCCTGTTCTAGGGTGAACTTTACCTTTACCTTTACCTTTTAGGCCAGGGGATTGACTCTCTACACTAGATTCAACTGGGAAGATGCTAATGTCTTAATAAGTTACTTGACAAGATGCTAAAGTCTTAATAAGTTACTTGACAAGATGCTAATGTCTTAATAAGTTACTTGACAAGATGCTAATGTCTTAATAAGTTACTTGACAAGATGCTAATGTCTTAATAAGTTACTTGACAAGATGCTAATGTCTTAATAAGTTACTTGACAAGAAGCTAATGTCTTAATAAGTTACTTGACAAGATGCTAATGTCTAAATACGTTACTTGACAAGATGCTAATGTCTAAATAATTTACTTGACAAGATGCTAATGTCTAAATAAGTTACTTGACAAGATGCTAATGTCTAAATAGTTACTTGACAAGATGCTAATGTCTAAATAAGTTACTTGACAAGATGCTAATGTCTAAATAAGTTACTTGACAAGATGCTAATGTCTTAATAAGTTACTTGACAAGATGCTAATGTCTTAATAAGTTACTTGACAAGATGCTAATGTCTTAATAAGTTACTTGACAAGAAGCTAATGTCTTAATAAGTTACTTGACAAGATGCTAATGTCTAAATACGTTACTTGACAAGATGCTAATGTCTAAATAATTTACTTGACAAGATGCTAATGTCTAAATAAGTTACTTGACAAGATGCTAATGTCTAAATAAGTTACTTGACAAGATGCTAATGTCTAAATAAGTTACTTGACAAGATGCTAATGTCTAAATAAGTTACTTGACAAGATGCTAATGTCTAAATAAGTTACTTGACAAGATGCTAATGTCTAAATAAGTTACTTGACAAGATGCTAATGTCTAAATAAGTTACTTGACAAGATGCTAATGTCTAAATAAGTTACTTGACACCTCCCTGTTGTGTTCTTAGAGGCGGTTGAAGCAAGACTTGAAACATATAATTACGTGACAAACCGTCATAACAATGGACCTCTCTGTCTTGCAAATATTCGCACATGCTTTACATATCCACTGTGGATTTTAGCTGCAGCTTAAAAGGCAGGCCAGTAACCACTTCTAAACCTGTAAAAATTCTGCTGCAGGCGACAGATGTTGAGGTTTAAAAATTACAAAAAATGACAAATGAAACATCTGCCCAGGAGCTAACCGACAACCATCAGTCTAAGTATCAAGTTGTCACCGCCAAACAATTTGTCTAACTGAAGCTGTAATAAAACAGACATTAACATTACGGTCGTCGTGCAGAACAGACAAAACGAAATCTGATACAAACGAATTACACTTGTCAATACCGGACACATGACACACGAATGCGTACAATATCGTTATTAAATGGACAGCGTAACGTCAGGGCCGTAACTGCAAACTGCGAAATCACACAGCAGAGAAAACAGCCAAGTTACTCCATGGAGTACAGTCCCTCTTCAGAAAATGACATTTTCAGCCAATAAAATCCCCACGCTTCGTACAAAGGTAAGCTTCATTATGGTGTTCAAAAAATATAGTTACTTAGCCAGGACTTAGTCGTTAAAGTCTGCGTAATATTCCCGCTGACACCACGTGACTGACACACGTGTTCACTGGATATTCATTTCCTTTCAAAAATCAATAAAAAATTTCGCATACATTTCCATTTTAAATGTATTCGGAAATATAATCTGTGTTTCAATAATTAAATATAAGCTTATACATTGGGTTTAGGTTTATAAACGTTTGCCTTAAACACAGTTTACAAAGAAAGTCATACAGTGAATCTGTCTTTGTAAACGGATATGGGAGAGAGAAAGGGTGTGGTGATGGATAAGAAGAAAACACAAAGTGTACAGCAGGTAACATAAAGTGTACAGCAGGTAACACAAAGTGTACAGCAGGTAACACAAAGTTTACAGCAGGTAACACAAAGTGTACAGCAGGTAACACAAAGTGTACAGCAGGTAACACAAAGTGTACAGCAGGTAACACAAAGTTTACAGCAGGTAACACAAAGTGTACAGCAGGTAACAAGTGTACAGCAGATAACACAGTGTACAGCAGGTAACACAAAGTGTACAGCAGGTAACACAAAGTGTACAGCAGGTAACACAAAGTGTACAGCAGGTAACACAAAGTGTACAGCAGGTAACACAAAGTGTACAGCAGGTAACACAAAGTTTACAGCAGGTAACACAAAGTGTACAGCAGGTAACAAGTGTACAGCAGATAACACAGTGTACAGCAGGTAACACAAAGTGTACAGCAGGTAACACAAAGTTTACAGCAGGTAACACAAAGTGTACAGCAGGTAACAAGTGTACAGCAGGTAACACAAAGTGTACAGCAGGTAACACAAAGTGTACAGCAGGTAACACAAAGTGTACAGCAGGTAACACAAAGTGTACAGCAGGTAACACAAAGTGTACAGCAGGTAACACAAAGTGTATATCAGGTAACACAAAGTGTACAGCAGGTAACACAAAGTGTATATCAGGTAACACAAAGTGTACAGCAGGTAACACAAAGTGTACATCAGGTAACACAAAGTGTACATCAGGTAACACAAAGTGTACATCAGGTAACACAAAGTGTACAGCAGGTAACACAAAGTGTACAGCAGGTAACACAAAGTGTGCAGCAGGTAACACAAAGTGTACAGCAGGTAACACAAAGTGTACAGCAGGTAACACAAAGTGTACAGCAGGTAACACAAAGTGTACAGCAGGTAACACAAAGTGTACAGCAGGTAACACAAAGTGTACAGCAGGTAACACAAAGTGTACAGCAGGTAACACAAAGTGTACAGCAGGTAACACAAAGTGTACAGCAGGTAACACAAAGTGTACAGCAGGTAACACAAAGTGTACATCAGGTAACACAAAGTGTACAGCAGGTAACCAAAGTGTACAGCAGGTAACACAAAGTGTGCAGCAGGTAACACAAAGTGTACAGCAGGTAACACAAAGTGTACAGCAGGTAACACAAAGGCACTCACAACCCTATTATTTTCCAATGCCTTCCCACTTCGATCCGCAGATTTCCCCCCCTGCGACGCCGTGCTCCTGCGGCAACTTCTCCGACGTAGTAGTATTCGGGTTGCATATACACACTGAAAGAGGCGTAGAGAGGTGATCCAAGACGCAGCGCGGAAATACCTAGGCCTATCTAAATAACAGAAAGACAGGCAGACTATCTAAAAAAACAAACACACTAATTAACTAATTACCTAACTACAAGTCGGGTTCGATTCCCGATGGAGTCACTCGAATTTTTCATTGACATAATCCTTTCGGTCGCACTATGGCCCTGGGGTCGACTCAGCCTCTAACAGAAATGAGTATCAGGAATCTTTCCTTGGGGGTAAAGGCGGCCGGTGTGTAAGGCTGACAACCTTACCACCTTCATGTGCCGATTGTCTAAAAATCTGGGAGCCTCAACCTCCTGAACCCTAAGGGCCTGTCCAGGCCTGTAATGGGATTGGTCTACCTTTACCTTTACCTTTATCTTTACCTTTACCTAACTACAAGTAGCAGAGTCATTATTGAGAAGCCAATATTTGCTGAATTACTCAAGAAATTCATCACATCTTACGAAACAAATAAGTTCATTGCCGTGTTAACAACAGCCACCCACGCACTCAGTACGTTGTTCAGTCGGTGTGTCTTACAGTCAGTCAGCAGTATGTCCGTCTGTGTCCCTACTGTCACAGCCACTTCAGGGACACTCACACGTATTCTTTGAAGCTCAAATTTCTCGGACACACAAAGCCGAGCGGCATTATGCCTACTGCAGTTGTAACCGAGTTTTACAGCATCTGGTGGGATGAGGGAACTAGCGGAGGCACGTCTCCACAATCACCTTTCGCTTGTTCCAACAGACCGCCTTCGATTGACAAGCAATGTCGCTGCTGTGGTAACTTTACAAAGACAACCCCCCTCCCCTGCGAGCCGCAATACTGCGGTTCAATTTCTGGTCTACACCAGTTTCAGATTCTGGCAAACAAATCAACGTCTCTTTTATGACACGCAGGTGCTGAAATGCCAAACCTCCTCCCCCCCCCCCCTGCTCCTTACACTAAGGAAAGAAAGAAAAAGGAAAGAAAATAATAAAAAAAAGAACAGCGCGCAGTTCACCAAAATTCGTTTACCCACATATATTTTATCCGGGCTTTTGGCGATCAATTCTAACCCGAATTGTAGAAGGAGAATATACAGGGTATACACAAAAGAATGGTGCTGTTTCAATAGTGAATACTATTGAAACCGCACCATTCTTTTGTGTATGCTCTGTATATAGAGCAAGGAATGGAAAAGACAACACGTAGCGCCACGTAAGGAGTCACTAATGCTAAAATACGGAGTAATAGAAAACGTGACGTCTTATTCGAATAAATAATGGAAGTAATAAGAACTTGAATCCAAGCGAGAAATGAGATATTACGAACATCCTCAATGCAGTCTGCTATATATTTTATGCTTTATGCAGCTTTAAAAGTCTATTGTCCCCTCTCTCTCGTTCCTTTAATATAGCTGAGAGTTTTATATTCAGTTAAAATATAAATACGTAAATATCATAAATATCTTCCCCCCCCCATCTCCCCCCACTCCGACCACTCAGAACACACAGTGGAAAATGTATTTAATATCGTATTCACCGTGCATCTTGTATAAATTAAAATTGAAATTAAAACCAACTTGATGCACCTTCACTATTAAAAATTTTAATAGTAGATTAATTAACTCTTAATTAACCCGACATGTTTCGGTCAGGTACCTTACCATGTTCAGGGGTTTTACTACATTTAGTTGCGTAGACCATATATAAAACATACACAAGACATGATCCCACAAGGTTTCGTCGCATATAAAGTTTTCATAAATCACTAAAAGTCACTAAAACTCGTTTTAAAAAACTCGTTTAAAGAACTCTTCAAAATTCTTAATAACAGTCAACACCTGCAGTCCTGCAATAATTATTGCAGGACTGCAGGTGTTTTTTAAAACGAGTTTTAGTGACTTTTAGTGATTTATGAAAACTTTATATGCGACGAAACCTTGTGGGATCATGTCTTGTGTATGTTTTATATATGGTCTACGCAACTAAATGTAGTAAAAAACCCCTGAAGATGGTAAGGTACCTGACCGAAACATGTCGGGTTAATTAATTAAGAGTTAATTAATCTACTATTAAAATTTTTAATAGTGAAGGTGCATCAAGTTGGTTTTAATTTCAATTTTAGTGGAAAATGTGTTTTCTTTTTTTATCAATATCTTCAGTAATATTTTAGCACAATTCCCCAAGTTGTTCAATTCTAAATAAAACAGAAACCCGCCTAATTGTGTAAGTGCAGATAAGCTACAATGACTCCTTATCTATTAGTCATTTATTGGTAAACGTAAAGTTGCCTATGTACAAGCCATAAAGATATATGGGGGGAGCAACGTATATCTCCACTCATTCCTAATCCCGGCTTTAGATTTAGGTTGAGTGGGTAGCTTCACGTCCCGGACGATTTACTCCGCGATAAGAACCACGGTACCCATTGAATAAAACGCTAGGTAAGCCAAGATCCGGTCTGGATGTTTCGGAAAAGAAATAAATTATTTTTTATGACGGGAATGAAACATCACATCACCAGGCCCACAGTCTAAACACTATACTGACTGAGCTACCCTGGCTTCACCAGCTTATGAATAAATATAAGATATGTTTGTAATAGAATTAAACAGAGCTAGAACGAGAGAAAAGCAACAACTTTCATTCCTGATATGCGGCTAGGAGGATTCAAACAATTATGAAAATGAAAATCTATTAGCCTATTCTTTCCTTCCTCCTATCATCGTATCACATGTAGCTCAGCAGTGCTTCATGTCTCTATCATCATTCAGCAGTGCCTCATTTCACTGTCATCATTCAGCAGTATTTCGTGTCACTATCATCATTCGGCAGTGCTTCATGTCACCGTCATCATTCAGCAGTGCTTGATGTCACTATCATCATTCAGCAGTGCTTGATGTCACTATCATCATTCGGCAGTGCTTCATGTCACTATCATCATTCAGCAGTGCTTCATGTCACTATCATCATTCAGCAGTGCTTCATGTCACTATCATCATTCAGCAGTGCTTCATGTCACTAGCATCATTCTGCAGTGCTTCATGTCACTATCATCATTCGGCAGTGCTTCATGTCACTATCATCATTCAGCAGTGCTTGATGTCACTATCATCATTCAGCAGTGTTTCCTGTCACCATCATCATTCAGCAGTGCTTGATGTCACCATCATCAGTCAACAGTGCTTCATGTCACCATCATCAGTCAACAGTGCTTCATGTCACCATCATCATTCAGCAGTGTTTGATGTCATTATCATCATTCAGCAGTGTCTCCTGTCACCATCATCATTCAGCAGTGCTTGATGTCACCATCATCATTGAGCAGTGCTTGATGTCACTATCATCATTCAGCAGTCTCCTGTCAGTATCATCACTCAGCAGTGCTTGATGTCACCATCATCATTCAGCAGTGCTTGATGTCACTATCATCATTCAGCAGTCTCCTGTCAGTATCATCACTCAGCAGTGCTTGATGTCACCATCATCATTCAGCATTGCTTGATGTCACTATCATCATTCAGCAGTCTCCTGTCAGTATCATCATTCAGCAGTGCTTCATGTCACTATCATCACTCAGCAGTGCTTCATGTCACCGTCATCATTCAGCAGTGCTTCATGTCACTATCATCATTCAGCAGTCTCCTGTCAGTATCATCATTCAGCAGTGCTTCATGTCACTATCATCACTCAGCAGTGCTTTATGTCACCATCATCATTGAGCAGTGCTTGATGTCACTATCATCATTCAGCAGTCTCCTGTCAGTATCATCATTCAGCAGTGCTTCATGTCACCATTATCATTCAGCAGTGCTTCATGTCACTATCATCATTCAGCATTCTCCTGTCAGTATCATCATTCAGCAGTGCTTGATGTCACTATCATCATTCAGCAGTCTCCTGTCAGTATCATAATTCAGCAGTGCTTCATGTCACTATCATCACTCAGCAGTGCTTGATGTCACTATCATCATTCAGCAGTCTTCTGTCAGTATCATCATTCAGCAGTGCTTCATGTCACTATCATCACTCAGCAGTGCTTCATGTCACCATCATCATTCAGCAGTGCTTCATGTCACTATCATCATTCAGCAGTGCCTCCTGTCATTACTACGATGCAGTCAAGCAGTCAGTGCCTTACCTTGCTCTACCATCGATCTACAGGTAAGGATAAAGACGAGAGTAATGTGAATTGCCACAGACCGAACTCTGGTATTTAACACCATATCAAGCTGATTACGTCTGACTTTGGACACCCCTTCCATATTCCCCGCAATTTACAACTCATGATTATCGTAACAAATTTCGTGCAAAGGCAAGTAGCATGTACACCTGGTACATTGTTGATTAATCCTTTTTAAATGACACAAAATGTTAAACTGCCTTCGACCAGCCATCCAACATCCAGCCAGTGTCCATATAACACACATTTCGACACACAACATCAGATTTTTAAGACCCAACATCAATCAAACAGAATATCTGCCGATTTGCTGGCAGAGCCGCGATAAAGATGTCAAACTTTGGGGCGATCAATAGCACGCCGCTGTAGCAGCTTACGTCACACTGTGCACGGCGATAATTTATAAAAACTTTGAAAACCGAAATTAATCTACATTGCATAAAATTTTAATTAATACCTCACAGAAAACACAGGAATTGTCCATTATAGAGACCCATCTGTCAGAGCTGTCCAGGGAAATGGCAGCTTTTTATTAAACACAGAAATACAATAAATGGTTGACTAAGTAACTAAGTAGCCAAATACATGGAGGAGAGTAGGTCAAGAGAAGCTAATAGTATTTCAGCTAGTCAAGAAATTCCCAACATTTATTGTTACCCAGAGGTTCATCACCGCATTCACAAGATCCCGCCACCTGTTCCTATCCTGAGCCAGAACAAACAATTACCACACAACGCCGTGTAATACCTCAGAAGAGCGCAGATATCAACATCGCGGCGGTAGCCTGAAATCACAGACAAATCCAGTCCATGTCTCCCCAACCCACTTCTTGAAGATCCTTTTTAATACAGTCCTTCTATCTACGTAGGTCTTCCAATTAGTCTCTTTCCCTCAGGTCTCTCCATCAAAATTCTGTATACATTCCTGTCTCCCATATGTGCCACAAGACATTCCATTGTATTATTCTTGGTTGATTCCTCGAATATTCGTGAGGAGTTAAAATCTTGAAGCTCCCCACTATACGGGCTCTTCCAGTCCCTTATACCTCGTCAATCTTAAACGTAAACCCGCCGACAAGGGGTGGTCCTCCATTTTGTATTTGGACAAAGGGCTAAAGACGCCTCATCGTATAAACGTTAACATGTTACGAAAACGAAATAGACAGCCTCAGACAAGTAAGTGTACTGTGTGCTTCTCAATGTTATAGTCCATGGTACATATAGTTACCAGTGAGCTTCACAGAGTTTGTACGTACAAGCAGTAACCACTTAGATTTAAATGGCTAATAAAAATATCTCAACTGTTACGTTCAACATAAGTAATGACATCTTGGAGTCTACACATAACAGCAACTTCGACCAGAGCAGAGTCCTTTAAGACAAGCTGACAGTCACTCAGCTGCTCAAGATATTATCTGCCTGTTACCAAACCTCTGATCTTCACAACAGCCCATCACTTCAGCCCATCTGTAGCCACACGTGCACACAATCACATTCAGTCCTTTATAAACACAATTTAATATTATCCCCATCTACATTTAGGTCGCACAAGCTTGTTCCACCCTTCAGATTTTCGGACTAACATTATAAATTCTTCTCCTCATCTGATGGCCAATATTAAATATGCCTACAACCTCATTATCCTTAATTTCATTATCCTAGTAATAGGCACACATTATGCAGATCCTCACAGGCACTACCCAGTGGCCTGCAGCGTCCAATAGGCCATACAGCTTCCCCCAAGCCCTATACAGATGTATGAAGCTGCTGACAGACCGCATTCCGTCGTTACGTCCTCTCTCTCAGTTTCCAGTGTTCCATTCAGCACTCTTCTCAAACAGCCTCTTGTGCAAGCTTGTCACCGTAATACATGCGACTTTAGGCAGCAATGAAGGAACGATTGTCCTCTGTGCGGTCCTTTAAAGTTTACATATCCAATTACAGAACATGGGGAATTGATTTTATGTGGACAATTGTTGACGTACTGGAAGTAGTTTTATGCTTTCAGAAGCCAAACAGGAAGTCAGCATTAAGCTGTAAATGACACCTAACTAACTAACTAACTAACCAACTAACTAACTCCATGTAGCACAGTCCTTCTTGAGAAGCTAACAGGTCGTCAGCTAGTCAAGAAATTCCCCGCGTTTTATGGAACCCGAAGGTTCATTACCGCATTCACAACAGCCCGCCACCTGTCCCTATCCTGAGCCATATCAATCCAGTCCATGCCCCCATCCCACTTCTTGAAGATCAATTTTAATATTATCCTCCCATCTACGCCTGGGTCTTCCAAGTGGTCTCCTTCCCTCAGGTCTCCCTACCAAAATCCTGTACGCACCTCTCCCTGCACCCATACGTGCTACATGCCCCGCCTACCTCATTCTTCTTGATTTGATCACCCGAATAATATTTGGTGATCAGTACAGATCATTAAGTTCCTCGTTATGTAGTCTTCTCCACTCCCCCGTTACCCCGTCCCTCTTAGACCCAAATATCCCCCTCAGCACCCTATTCTCGAACACCCTCAGCCTATGTTCCTCCCTCAGTGTGACAGACCAAGTTACACACCCACACAAAACAACAACAAAGTTACAGTTCTGTATATCTTAATGTTTGTGCTTTTGGACAGCAAAACCACATCTAACGACACCTAAGGTTGTTCATTTCACATTGCCTTTGCTAATATGCGGATGAAATGGCTATGCTGATTCGCGGGAACATTTCTATAAGATTCCGATACTGTGGCAGCATGTCACGTCTGTAGGGCTCTCTCTCTCCCTCTCCCTCTCCTCTCCTCTCTCTCCTCATCTCTCACTATACAACTAACCGTCGTAGCAATGCACTCTCTACTTCCTCCTTCCCTTTTCAATTTTCCCTTCTACTTTTCCCTGTAATATTGCGGCGACTACTGCACACAAGCAGCAGAATTCCAACGTACTGTTTCGTACAATAGGGCGACGCCGTCCACTCTCACAGCGTAGAGATCAGGCGTCGTATGACGTCATTATCTGGGTCCTAGCCAGAAACTGGCAGCAATGGAGATGAAGAATTCTTTCATCTAGAGTGGCTTTAAAGTAATTGTTTTCCCCCCTCCTAGTCGTTGTTTAGCTTTTCCTTGCACTCCGTGTTCCACCCCAAGTCACTCCCAAGTATGTCCGCGGTAGCTCTAGGCTAGTAACAAAAGATTATGCCATCAGTGTCGTTTTCTTTCCGCTATTTCACGACCTTGTGTTGCTTTCAATCATCGTGTTTTTGACGGAAGTTTGTGTGGCCGTATGGCTCCGGACAATGGAGTAAGTCCGCAAAACACAGTTTTTTATTCTGTCGTAGAACGGATAGGAGCGAGGTTTTATTGGGTCGTTCGTCGGCAGTGGAGACTAATAAAAAGATGAACTTGATACGACGGTGAAAAAAAAATCACATCTTTTGTAAGTGTGTTATTTTAAGACGTCAGCTAAGTCTGTACAGGGTCTGTAAAGAATGAGTGGATGTCTATGGAGCCTTGGTGGAAGTCGTACTGACAGCTGCAGTGTGAATTGCTCGCAAGAAAGTTTATCCCAGTGCCACTTTGTCCATCATAAATCCCACACTGACTGGCCGGGTTATGGAACTCCCGAGCCATGGAACTGCCCCTGACTACGTCGCGAATGATGAATTTGGCGGAAAGCGCAACACCCAGGGGTGGGGGAGTGAGGGGGAGATAAGAAATGAAAAAAAAACACTTTCGTCAGAAAATCTGGACAGAAAATAACACCTTGGATACCTGAGGGCAGACAGGATGATGTTACAATGGCAGGAGACGGAGTGGACTTGGCTCTATCGACAGCGTCCTGTGGGAAGCTTCGTGAATGTAACACTGAACGTAAAGGTAAAGGTAAAGGTCTCCCTAGAACAGGCCATGAAGGCCCAGAGGGGGAGTAGAGGTATAGCTCTACTCTTTCTTTAACCCTGGCACTAGATGAGGGTGGATGGTCAACTCCACGCCCCGGCCGCTTTACCCCCGGAAAGAGACCCTGTACCCATTATATAGAAGGCTGGGTGAGCCCCAGGGCCGGTCTGGGAAGGTGCGGAAAATCTCGCCTCTACCGGGATTCGATCCCCGAACCGTCCAGCTTATAGCAAGTCGCTACGCATCAACACGAAACAACAGTGACTCTAAATCACGAAGAAAGATTTTAAATTCTCGTTTAAAAAAATTTCGTCCTCAATAATCCATCATCTGGGAATTCCGCAAATAAGGCAGTGGACGTTACCCAAACTTTTACGCTTTCAAAAAATGTAAGAAAAAAAGTGTAGCTATGAATTTTTCACAAATGACAAGAATTTTAGAAGTGAACGCTGAATCCAGCACAAATTTCCAACGTAAGCATACACACACACACACACACACACACACACACACTCCACTCTAGTTCACTTACTGAGACAGCAGTTTGTATTGAGATGTGACAGTCGGTTCAAAACGCATTTTAGTGTTCTTTATCGGTCCTGTAAAACTGATATTCTGTCCTTTACATTCTAATATGTGTAACCCTTGGACATCTCCTACTGTTGCATTTATGAAACTCCTGGATGATGGCACAGTGTGGCCGAAACATGTCGCAGGTAAATTGACAGAGCACAGTTGCGTTTTTACAAATCTGTTGAACATAGATATTTTGTGTCTCTCCTCATGTACGAATATATAATATAATATTAGTAAAGGTCAAGGAGGCCATATTGTAAGATAATTAAACCTGTTAACCAGGTGGATAACTATCAGCTTCCAATACACATCTGGGTCTACTGAAATTGTTATTAGCCGGAAATTGTTTCAGTTATGTAGTTTCTGTTCAATATTCATTTCACAGCTGCTGATGCTACTAAGAACAATCGCAAAGCATGCAAACTTTCAAGTAAATATTTTCGCTTAATGTACTTTAATTTTTTCTCATTTCGCATTCTTTAAAACATTTTCCTTACAGAATTCAATGTAAGTGGAAAACTAAAAAAAAAGTCTCCTACGTTTGAATATTTCACCTTAAATTTTTTATTGCCTTTAAGTGTCTCGTTCTGTTATCATTCAGTACGTATTCGTAATGCTTTGCATTAAATGCTATATCTCTCAGGTCCTTTAACCTGTTAAAGCCTAACGGTCACTCGATACATCAACAGTTTTAACATTCACAAACTGTACGTTCTGCCCACACTGTATTTATGTGTTTTGTATTTATATTACAGCAAACAGCGACTTTTGTCTTGTATAACGTAAATTGATTTGTTTTTGTAACAGAGATGAAAAGTGTTTACTGCGCGGTACGGACTGGGTCTTTAAATGAAACGGTTTACGCTTCGTCTTTAAAGATGAAAAGTGTTTACTGCGCGGTAAGAACTGGGTCTTTAAATGAAACGGTTTACGTTTCGTGTTTAAAGATGAAAAGTGTTTACTGCGCGGTACGGACTGGGTCTTTAAATGAAACGGTTTACGCTTCGTCTTTAAAGGGTTAAAAGCCTTTACATTCAACAAAATATCAGTCGCTTACACAAATTATATCTTCTGTACTTCCCAGTAAGAAGACAGACATAATTTGTGACATGTAGCAATCATTCCTTCACACATAACACAACATTATTAAGCCCTAAATGTCACAAATCAGATAGAGTGCTGCTTTCAGAACAGTTAAAGTATTAGGAGTATGGAATTTGGATCTGTGTCAAAATACACTGCAATGATTTTTCTGTACTACAAGTATCTGCAGTAAGAAGAGGCTCCGCGAACTTTGGCTAGCAGTTAACGAATCTGCTAGACCCTCGCCTTAGTCTGTTATCTTCATATATCTCCATCTCTCTTCCAGCCAGTTTCAGATTACTCTCCGTGTCTTCCATCTCACTCCTGTACTCTCCAAGACCATTTCTCGTTTTCTTTTCCAGTCTTCTATTCTTCTTCTGTCCCCGCCCCAAATTCTGGCAAAAGTCCATAAGTAAAAATAGTGTTTATGGCCTAGGGCAATTTCGTTCCTCCGCCTAACTCAGGAACTTCTTAGACGAGTACTCAACATTACAAAAAATGAAGCTACATAGCCATAATATTCCGCACTAAATATACCAAATATCAGGTCAAAAATTTGTCTCAGAAAAAGGCGACGTTTAAATTCCGCAGTGACTTCTAAAACTCTACGATCTATCCTTCAACTGCAATCCTACGTGACTCGCCAATTTCGCGATTACCGAATTAATTGTTACGAAACTTCTGGATCGATAAACAAATTGATTCGGAGACGTTTAAATGGCAAATATGTGGACAGGTTTAACTTAACTCCTGACAAGCTTAACACCGAACTAACGACATATATTGACAATAATTGGGAGAACTGCGTTCAGAGGAATATTTGGACATCAGAAACAAAGGAAATGCGATTTGAACGAAACCAAATAGTGAAGCGCTCCATCATGTTTACCCTTGGCCAGATACTGTTACGGTGGTCAAGGAGAATGGAAAAAGCACACGTAGCACGCATGGAAGAAATGAGAAATGCCTACATTTCTTTAGGTAAAGCCTGAAGGAACGCAAAAGAGGACAAAATTTAAATGGATCTGAAAGGAGAAGGGTAAGAGGTTATGGTAAATATTAACTGACGTGTTTTATTGTCGAGTAAAGAGAGTACATCATTCAAAATGCGAGTCGATAGTTTTGTAAATATATCGTTTAAGAGGAAGCACTAGATCGCACCCTGTGGAGAAATCGCTTTGGAAGAGGCTACGGACCTGTCGTAAGACAGACTGCAGAATGAATGAATGAATGAATAAATGAATTCACAAATTACACACCAACAAATGCACTGTATTTTCACTTTTTATTCTTTAAACCCTACACATGTTTCAACACTTACAAGGCCATCTTCAGGGGCTCGTATACTAAATTCACTTCACATCCATTGTTTATGTCTGCTATCACATTTAGTCCAGTTTTGTTGTCATATATATATTACAGCTGTTTACAATGTATATATTTAAAATACATAAAAAACACAGAATATAAAATCCTTAAAAAAAGTTCGTCAACTTTCGTAATAAAATTGTAAAATGAAACAATATGGTTTTTATGTTATGTCTTCCGCCATTGGTTAGTTTTTCGGTTTTGGTTTTGTATATATAGATGATCAGTTAAGTAAATATGTTTCGTTGTTGTGTAATTTGTGAATTGAAAAATGCACGGTGAAAATAATATAGAAGAATGAATGAATGAATGAATGAATGAAGAGAATAACTCAGTTTCCCCTCTACTCTCGTCTTGTCATTTTCTCCGTCTTTCCTCTCCGTTCTTCCCTTCAGCGCAGTCTTTCTCCCTTTATTCACTCCAGCAGAACCTGTAATAAGATACTCTGCACATATTTTGACAGTATTTTGCGCCTGTAATCGGCATCGTCCTGCTCAGATAATTAACTTCAAAAACGCCAGTGCTCACGTCCATTGTGCCCCTCACATTCCTCTCCGCAACTTCAAATTTCTGCACTGAAACTTACGCCTTTATTAAAGACAACATTATATTGATTTTCAATGCATATCCTAGGGCAAGAGGAGTTTTCCGATGAAGGCAGTTTTCGGTTTATAAGAGTTCTGCTGTAGACAGGATGTATATTGCTATCAATTAATTCCAGCAGGACTTTGAAATACAGCAGCCATATTTACACGGCAAATCCACCCTCCAGCGAGTGGCTCAAAATTCGTGTGAAGTCAGAAGCTTCTGAACACAGGGTTATAAGGATATGTGACGTGTCCCACGTGTCCCACGTGTACACCTTTGTTAGACAGCTGTTTATGTGAACGGGAAACCTCTACAAGCTAAAGGTGAAGAGAATTTGTAACAAGTAGCACGAGGAGATTTTAAATATATTGTCGTTCCAATTAACAAAAATAAAGGCAAATAATATATTTTATTTATTTTATATCAAACTAAGCAATTTGCGTTCTAACTTGAATTAATTTTCCCTGTTTTCTGTAAAACTGTGAAACTTTTCCCCTCATATTAAAACAAGAAAATGGGGAAGGTGTTAGACAGCAGGTGTTAGACAGCAGAAGGTGTTAGACAGCAGAAGGTGTTAGACAGCAGAAGGTGTTAGACAACAGAAGGCGTTAGACAGCAGAAGGTGTTAGACAGCAGAAGGTGTTAGACAGCAGAAGGTGTTAGACAGCAGAAGGTGTTAGCAGAAGGTGTTAGACAGCAGAAGGTGTTAGACAACAGAAGGCGTTAGACAGCAGAAGGTGTTAGACAGCAGAAGGTGTTAGACAGCAGAAGGTGTTAGACAGCAGAAGGTGTTAGACAGCAGAAGGTGTTAGACAGCAGAAGGTATTAGACAGCAGAAGATGTTAGACAGTAGAAGGTGTTAGACAGCAGAAGGTGTTAGACAGCAGAAGGTGTTAGACAGCAGAAGGTGTTACACAGCAGAAGGTGTTAGACAGCAGAAGGTTTTAGACAACAGAAGGTGTTAGACAGCAGAAGGTGTTAGACAACACAAGAAATTTGGGTCTAATAGATCGGAAGTAAAATATGACTGTAGAAAATTACATAGTGCGAAGCTTCAGTACTTTCACTCCTTGTGATCAGATCAAGAAGGCTGAGATGGGCTGGGAATGTGGCACATAACTTAAGGTAAAGGCTGACCTCTTTCATGTCAAGCAGGGACAGACGGGGTAGATGTATATCTTTATCCATAATCGATCTCGGTGCTGGAAGGAGTGGTTGGACAAATGCACGCCCCGGCCGCCTTACACGCAGTAAATATAGCCGTTACCAATTTTACAGGATGGGTCATCGGGACCACTGGGGAAGGGTCCAACAGGGTTCGAACGGCGGAGAATTCAGCCTGTAGCGGGTCGCTGTATCGACTGAGCTACCTCGGCAGCCACATAACATATGTAAACAGCTATAACATTTGTAGTCACTTCTATTTCATTCGAAAATGATAAACAATTAAATCTTCATTAATATTTATATTACAATAATAACGGACGGAAATTGCACTAATACAAACGAATTTTTTATAATTTAACATGCGCTTGTAAAAAGAATTAGTAATTACAAAAACACGGCGAGTCAGTGACTTAGATTCATCAACTATTCGTCAGTGATGACGATTCAGTAAAGATCGAAACACGTAGCAGTTACATTTTGAGGTGCAAGAGCAAACAGGACAAAGTTTGTCACTTGGTGTGTCACTTGGTGTGTCACTTGGTGTGTCACTTGGTTTGTCACTTGGTGTGTCACTTGGTTTGTCACTTGGTGTGTCACTTGGTGTGTCACTTGTTTTGTCACTTGGTGTCACTTGGTTGTCACTTGGTGTGTCACTTGGTGTGTCACTTGGTTTGTCACTTGGTGTGTCAACTTGGTGTGTCACTTGGTGTGTCACTTGGTGTGTCATTGGTTTGTCACTTGTGTGTCACTTGGTGTGTCACTTGGTGTGTCACTTGGTGTGTCACTTGGTGTGTCACTTGGTGTCACTTGGTGTGTCACTTGGTTTGTCACTTGGTGTGTCACTTGGTTTGTCACTTGGTGTGTCACTTGGTGTGTCACTTGGTTTGTCACTTGGTGTGTCACTTGGTGTGTCACTTGGTGTGTCACTTGGTGTGTCACTTGGTGTGTCACTTGGTGTGTCACTTGGTGTGTCACTTGGTTTGTCACTTGGTGTGTCACTTGGTTTGTCACTTGGTGTGTCACTTGGTTTGTCACTTGGTGTGTCACTTGGTGTGTCACTTGGTGTGTCACTTGGTTTGTCACTTGGTGTGTCACTTGGTGTGTCACTTGGTGTGTCACTTGGTTTGTCACTTGGTTTGTCACTTGGTGTGTCACTTGGTGTGTCACTTGGTTTGTCACTTGGTTTGTCACTTGGTTTGGTTGGTTGTCACTTGGTGTGTCACTTGGTGTGTCACTTGGTTGTCACTTGGTGTGTCACTTGGTGTGTCACTTGGTGTGTCACTTGGTTGTCACTTGGTGTGTCACTTGGTTTGTCACTTGGTGTGTCACTTGGTGGTCACTTGTGTGTCACTTGGTGTGTCACTTGGTGTGTCACTTGTGTGTCACTTGGTGTGTCACTTGGTGTGTCACTTGGTGTGTCACTTGGTTCACTTGGTTGCACTTGGTGTCCTGTGTCACTTGGTTTGTCACTTGGTTTGTCACTTGGTTTGTCACTTGGTGTTCACTTGTTTCACTTGGTGTGTCACTTGGTTGATGTGTCACTTGGTTGTCCTTGTGGGCACTTGGTGTGTCACTTGGTGTGTCACTTGGTGGTTTATTCTTTGTATTAACGTAACATCGTCTGGTTGAAGTATGTGACGTCAAAGTGATATAAGCTTTACAGCGAATAAGACACAAACACATTCGCTTAATCAGGTTCATACAGTCGCAACACAAGCCCCAAAGAATGCCTTTTGCTGCACAAACACGCCAACAAGCACACCCCAAACTTTGCAACACGAAGCACAAAGTGAAAGGCCAGACACAAACCGCACAGCTGTGCACTGAGAACGAAATATGACAGAAGTCACTGAACTCAGCACTGCCTGTTGCTCAAGAAAACAATTGTAAATGTCACGATACGTTAATTAGTGACATAACTTAGGGCAGGAGAGCTTCTCCATTAAAGATAAATAGTAGACATAATGAATTTGTACAAAGAAAGTTTGAAACTTCAGCTTAAGGCAGAGTTAGGGATCAGTTACAATAATCATTTAACATAAAATTAACAGGTGGAAAGAAAAACCTTCGTATTGTCAAATATTACGGATTTATATTACATATATTTACTTTGTACACAGAAATGGATATCGATAAAAAGACAGTGAATGTAACAACTGTCATACAGCTGTCGTATACGCTGTTGTCTACAACAAGATGGCAGCACAATATAAAGCTAAGGGCAGCATGAGAATAAGACGCCTCTCAGCTGAAGGACGCTCTTTTTTGTAGTTTTCTTTAACTCGAAATTGTTTCATTAAGTTGTCCAGAAAACAAGGAGCACTTCTTCTTTAGCACAAAGGAAACGAAATTAATCAAATGAAGGAACTGTGAGGAAAAGCGGAACAAAGGACGCACTGTCTATTTGAGGACAAAATGGCTACTGACACGACACTGAAAGCTGTGCATTTAAGCTTTGGAACTTATTAATATACACGCAGATCTTTACACTATGCATTGGTAGAAATACGGGTTGACAGGATGGAAGCAAAACTTTAAGGATAAAAATGTCAACACTGAAGAAGAGGAGACAGAAGAAACGGGGGTGAAGAGGGCAGTGAGACGCAGTACACTTGTTGTTAATTATTACGACGGCGAATCAGAAAATTTACTGCTCTGAAACTTCCCAAGAAATGCCCGCTCGTCTTTAATCAACAGTGAATTTAACTTGAATTATATTTAAATATCCATTTCGTACCGCGCAGTAAACACACTATATCTCAGTTATACAAACCAGTCAGTTAATGTTGTACAGTGAAATAATCGGTGTTTGTTCTGAGATCCACACAAAACACATAAATACAGTCCGTACCGCGCAGTAAACACACTCCGTCTCGGTTATACAAACCAGTCAGTTAATGCTGTACAGTGAAATAATGGCTGTTTGTTCTGAGATCCACACAAAACACATAAATACAGTCCGTACCGCGCAGTAAACACACTCCGTCTCGGTTATACAAACCAGTCAGTTAATGTTGTACAGTGAAATAATCGCTGTTTGTTCTGAGATCCACACAAAACACATAAATACAGTCCGTACCGCGCAGTAAACACACTCCGTCTCAGTTATGCAAACCAGTCAGTTAATGTTGTACAGTAAAATAATCGCTGTTTGTTCTGAGATCCACACAAAACACATAAATACAGTCCGTACCGCGCAGTAAACACACTCCGTCTCAGTTATGCAAACCAGTCAGTTAATGTTGTACAGTGAAATAATCGCTGTTTGTTCTGAGATCCACACAAAACACATAAATACAGTCCGTACCGCGCAGTAAACACACTATATCTCAGTTATACAAACCAGTCAGTTAATGTTGTACAGTGAAATAATCGGTGTTTGTTCTGAGATCCACACAAAACACATAAATACAGTCCGTACCGCGCAGAAAACACACTCCGTCTCAGTTATGCAAACCAGTCAGTTAATGTTGTACAGTGAAATAATGGCTGTTTGTTCTGAGATCCACACAAAACACATAAATACAGTCCGTACCGCGCAGTAAACACACTCCGTCTCAGTTATGCAAACCAGTCAGTTAATGCTGTACAGTGAAATAATCGCTGTTTGTTCTGAGATCCACACAAAACACATAATACAGTCCGTACCGCGCAGTAAACACACTCCGTCTCAGTTATACAAACCAGTCAGTTAATGCTGTACAGTGAAATAATCGCTGTTTGTTCTGAGATCCACACAAAACACATAAATACAGTCCGTACCGCGCAGTAAACACACTCCGTCTCAGTTATACAAACCAGTCAGTTAATGCTGTACAGTGAAATAATCGCTGTTTGTTCTGAGATCCACACAAAACACATAAATACAGTCCGTACCGCGCAGTAAACACACTCCGTCTCAGTTATACAAACCAGTCAGTTAATGCTGTACAGTGAAATAATCGCTGTTTGTTCTGAGATCCACACAAAACACATAAATACAGTCCGTACCGCGCAGTAAAACACACTCCGTCTCAGTTATACAAACCAGTCAGTTAATGCTGTACAGTGAAATAATCGCTGTTTGTTCTGAGATCCACACAAAACACATAAATACAGTCCGTACCGCGCAGTAAACACACTCCGTCTCAGTTATACAAACCAGTCAGTTAATGCTGTACAGTGAAATAATCGCTGTTTGTTCTGAGATCCACACAAAACACATAAATACAGTCCGTACCGCGCAGTAAACACACTCCGTCTCAGTTATACAAACCAGTCAGTTAATGCTGTACAGTGAAATAATCGCTGTTTGTTCTGAGATCCACACAAAACACATAAATACAGTCCGTACCGCGCAGTAAACACACTCCGTCTCAGTTATACAAACCAGTCAGTTAATGCTGTACAGTGAAATAATCGCTGTTTGTTCTGAGATCCACACAAAACACAGAAATACAGTCCGTACCGCGCAGTAAACACACTCCGTCTCAGTTATACAAACCAGTCAGTTAATGTTGTACAGTGAAATAATCGCTGTTTGTTCTGAGATCCACACAAAACACATAAATACAGTCCGTACCGCGCAGTAAACACACTCCGTCTCAGTTATACAAACCAGTCAGTTAATGCTGTACAGTGAAATAATCGCTGTTTGTTCTGAGATCCACACAAAACACATAAATACAGTCCGTACCGCGCAGTAAACACACTCCGTCTCGGTTATACAAACCAGTCAGTTAATGCTGTACAGTGAAATAATGGCTGTTTGTTCTGAGATCCACACAAAACACATAAATACAGTCCGTACCGCGCAGTAAACACACTCCGTCTCGGTTATACAAACCAGTCAGTTAATGCTGTACAGTGAAATAATCGCTGTTTGTTCTGAGATCCACACAAAACACATAAATACAGTCCGTACCGCGCAGTAAACACACTCCGTCTCAGTTAAACAAACCAGTCAGTTAATGTTGTACAGTGAAATAATCGCTGTTTGTTCTGAGATCCACACAAAACACATAAATACAGTCCGTACCGCGCAGTAAACACACTCCGTCTCAGTTATACAAACCAGTCAGTTAATGCTGTACAGTGAAATAATCGCTGTTTGTTCTGAGATCCACACAAAACACATAAATACAGTCCGTACCGCGCAGTAAACACACTCCGTCTCAGTTATACAAACCAGTCAGTTAATGCTGTACAGTGAAATAATCGCTGTTTGTTCTGAGATCCACACAAAACCCAGAGACTGTACAATTTGTAAATGTTAACCTGGCGATGAATAAAGTCGACACTGAGCTACAATGTTTCAGTAAGCCTATTGCAATGTCCGCATCCGGCCTACAGTTTCAGGCATTTGCACACACACCATGCAAGGACGCATGGTGAAGTTCGAGATATCCTCTCCAACTCGCAGTAAATCCTTCAACGAATAGCAGAACAAGCTGGCAAACAGAAAGCACGTAGGGCCACGTACGTAACAAAGAGTGTCGGCAGAAAAGAGAACGTAGCCAACGTTACTGCTACAGTCAGTATGCTTCTACTTCAATATTACACAGCGAATTGCTGGGTTTTAATCCGCATGTAAACGTCAGACAGAAATATTTCGAACATTCGCCGCTAGAAACAGTTAGTCTGATGCGTTGTGCGCAGAGCAGTTCCGTAATTCTGCATTCCAACCGAGATGACAAGAAATACCGAAATATTTGTACGCTTTATGACATATCCAGAAATGAATAGGACACTGTGATTTGTGCGTCACGCTAACTCAAAACGCTAGCGTCCAAACGTGCTGCAGCCTCTCAAACACGAAGCTACGCTAATGAAATACAGCAGCTTTATTCCTCCCTCAAAGGGCACACTTCATGTTCAGTGTAAAGACCACCAGGATAAGTGTAAGTAAACCAGTGCTGCTTGTAATGTTGCATATTTTTGTGTATTTATAATTCAAATATTTTAGAAATTCAAAAAAAAAATACACTACGTATATGGAAACTCCTAATGTGTCTATTATTTCGTAAACTGTAACATGTTTGGTTCTCAAAGAACCATTTTCAAGGTGTGATAAAAATCACTGTGAGGACTGTACGCGAGTTATATACATACATACTGTTATGCTGATATAGCACAAGATATATACATTTATGCAAATGCAAACGTGTTGAATATCCTCGTAATTTTGACTGAGATTCAATAAATTTCGTGTACATAACAACACTTAACTAAAATGTTTGCTCTTTTTATTATAGGTTTTATGTATTTAGCTTAGCACTATTGACGTGTTAAGTTACGATTAAAATAAAAACATGTTAAGTTATATTGGACTGCCCCACCCACGCACTGGGCCCTTCAGTTTTGGGTTCGGGGTAGCAACACAACAAAATTCAAAGAATAAATGAAAATATATTATAAAATTTAACATGGTTACGACGAATACATCTCACATATATAACTCTCTACACAAATCGCCACATGTGGCTAACAAAATAATTATTGGCCCATACGTACCAAACCAAAGTACCTTTCTAGTACCGTGGGACTGAAACCCAAAAAAAAGCTGCCAAGACGGGGCCACGGCACCAGGAAGGGACTCCAACCCTGGCTGCCTCGCCAGACGAAATTTAGAAGTACAGCCGAGACGTAATTTTAAATTTTTCTCCAGGTCAGCTCAGGATCAGAGCAACAAAATATAACCTGCGTGCCCATAAGGAAAACTCGGATTGGGAGGGAAAATTTAGAGGGAGGAAAGGAAAGATAAGCGCGCCGGAGGCCAGGGCAGCATTACCAAACAAGGTACTGGGAAAATATTTCCCGGTACAACATATATTAAAAATATGGGTCCAAATATTTCTTGATTTTGTTTTCAGAAAATGCTGGGCCCTTAAGTGGCAGAATGAAAGAATGTTGTCCATCCCTGTGAATGAGGTTAAGATACAGTCGTTAAGGGAGGAACAGCATTTAAACCTCTCACACCGTCAGTACAGCCAGATGCTATGTCTATGGCTGGCACTGAATGCAGTGTCGGATATTTGATAATTATGTGCAGGGCGGGCGGTATAACAGGCTCCTGTTTTATCTCATACGAAGCTCAAATCCAACTTCATTAAGTTTTTTAAAAACGCTTATAAATAAAAAAAATTATTAGCTTACGTAACATAAAAACATTATCAAAGCATAAAGCATACGTATCAAACATCCCTTATGGTACCAGCAACGAGTACTCGTATGTTCCCTTACTGACAAGCTGACAGTCGTTCAGCTGCTCAATTACGAAATAAATTTATAATAATTAATCACAAAATATGCAACTACTTTCCAGTAAGTAAATTCTTCCCACGATTCACAAATTACGCACCACCAAAATGCCTAGTTCACTTTTTATTCTTTAACCCTACATATGTTTCGGCCTTTACAAGGCCATCTTCAGGGGGCTCATAGGGGTGAAAGAATAAAAAGTGAAAAAATATAGTGCATTTTGGTGGTGCGTAATTTGTGAGTTGTTAAAAAATGCACGATGAATATAATGTAAAAAAAAAATCTTCCCACGACGTTTCGCAGCCTTCTGAAAGGCACGAAAATAATATTGAAATGTTACTTACGAGTAAAAATATGAGGTGTCTGGAGTGGAGTATTTCGGCTCAGGATAGGGACAGTTGTCGGGCTGTTGTGAGCACGTTGATGAACTTCCGTGTTTCGCAGAGTGCCAGAAATTTATAATAAATACAGTAATAAATTTTCAATAATCATAAAACAGCAATTACGTTCCAGTAAGTAAATTCTTCCCATATGTTCATAGTTTTTCCGAAAGCCGTGAAAAATGTTGTCAGTGATCCAGACAGGCTAAAAGAAAGACACAGGTCCTTTGAATTTTAACAAAGGAGCTTAGACTTTCCTGTTTTCCTTTGCAACACACAAGACTGAGGAACTTCTTTTGAAAACGCAAAATATATCAGAAGTACAAATTCAAAGGTGTATAATACATTTCTAATATAAATAATTTACTAGTAAAAATTATACCAACACAAGCAATGTTTATTAAAACCTTAATAGTTTTAAAAAAAATCGGCCCTACATATGTTTCGGCCAGTTAACTGGCCATTCTCAGGGGCAACTTGCGTTTAAAGCACAATCACGTTCATAGGTTTTACATGAGGTGTGTGGTGTTATATAAAAGTGTTTTAAAAAACAATAAAGTTTTTCGTCATAGGGAACGCAAGTTGCCCCTGAGGATGGCCAGTTAACTGGCCGAAACATATGTAGGGCCGATTTTTTTAAAACTATTAAGGTTTTAATAAACAGTGCATGTGTTGGTATAATTTGTGCTAGTGATAATAAACATGCACGGTGAGAATAATAAAGGGCATACACAAAAGAATGGTGCGTATCAAAAGTGAATAAAAAATGTATTTCTCATCTTACACGGGCACAACATACACCGTCAGCGGCGGCAACTGTCCAAGTTTCTCATTTGGTAATTACAATCCTTCAATGTGTGCACCCTGGGTCACACGACACACATCCACACGGTAATCAAACTCATCCCAGACCCGGTGTAGCATGTCCGCTGTAATGGCCTGCAGTGCATGCGTTATCCGATCACGAATTTCATGGATGAGAAGCATGAGAAGCGAACTGCTGGTAGCGCATGAGAAACTTGGACAGTTGCCGCCGCTGACGGTGTATGTTGTGCCCGTGTAATGTGAGACGTAAATTGTTTATTCACTTTTGAAACCGCACCATTCTTTTGTGTATGCCCTGCATTAAGTATATAAATACTTTAGTCAACTCCACTTCGCTCATCTCTCAGTTAAATCAACGACTTAAGTCTTCCATTTAAATACAAAAATTACAGCAGTCAAAAAATGGCATGGGATAAAGATACAGTCAAATGAAATATGTAAGTTCTTATAAACAATCTATTATTTTATGGAATATTTCATCGCCTCCCTGAGTACTGCAACTATCACAGGATATGCCGTTAGTTACACGCTTTTTAACACGATACAGCTGCCATATTTAATGACACGATAAAAGATACACCCTGTGTATAAAGATTATAAAGCTCGTGCTGTGTTTCACCACGCTATTTTATCAAATATAACGGCACACAGAACACGTACAGCTCCTGCGAGACTCATTCTTCATACTGTTAGTTCCCTTGACTACAGTGTCTCATTTCATATCCGATTATATTATATTATATCCGATTATATTATATAAAGGTGTGTCTGTCAATCTACCTGTTTATTTCCTTACAGTTTACACAAAGGACTGACGCTCTGACGCTTGTAGGCTTACAGTTCAATCTGCCATCACGTAAATTAAGAATATGTTGAGCTACCTGCATGATAACTTGGAGTCTGCAATCCAGAAACGTGAACAGAAGCGGACTTGATTAGACAAAGAAGATACGACATCACTGGTTTCCGCGCATTATATATTCTCTGTGACAACCAACGGAGAAAATCCGGCCTTCCAAACTACGTAGGTAGC
Organism: Reticulitermes speratus; assembly: GCA_021186555.1. Classification (NCBI taxonomy): domain Eukaryota; kingdom Metazoa; phylum Arthropoda; class Insecta; order Blattodea; family Rhinotermitidae; genus Reticulitermes; species Reticulitermes speratus. The sequence continues at coordinate 1,423,127 of JAJKFL010000002.1, forward strand.
AAAGTATAGCCAGCTTATTCCTCTTCATCTTTGAGTTTCATCTATTCAATATTCAAAAAAAACTTTGAGAGTTTGCTTAGTTTCTGTATATCTACAGTAAGACACTCAAACACACATGCAGACACATATACGTCCTGTAGAGTTTGCACAAAAGTATGCTCGACAGATTCAGACCTTTAAGTTTAATACAGCGTGTTCTTTCTGTCGTGTTCCTCGGCAAGGAATACGTTGGCGGATACACGCCTTCTGTGTTACAAAGCGGCCGTGTTGAGGGTCACGACGAAAGGGACATCCTTTATTTAACGGAAAATTTAAGGTGAAGCCAATTTTACCGCCATAGTCTGTCGGTGAGTTTGTATAATTTTAATAATTCGTGACGGTTGAATTATCAGTCGGTCACATTAGCCGCAAGGTTTGGCTCGAGCTTGGACTAATGCATAGCTTGTGTCTTAAGTTCTTGTCACAAATCTAGTTTGCTCCGTCTGCCTTTGCCCTGGACCCACCCACGTTTCGAGGAGTCCTACACAGTGTTTGGCGGGTGAAATGGAACGTAAACTTAACACTATTACTTAAAAATTTGTAATAAGCATCGCCTAATCGTGACATGAAAAGAACTGCCTCGACACCCTGTATAAACGGAGTAACTTGCAGTATACAGCGCGTGTTATGCCACTTTTTGAGTTCATCCCCGTGAGGGGGGCGGGGACCATAAAAGTGTGGCTCGTTGGCGCATGCAGCCGTCCAACTGGTCTTATTCTAAGTGTTGAATGTCACGTGACAGAGCGAGGAATATCTTTTAAAACACATTTTAAAACTAACAACACCAGTACAAAATCCATAATTGCCATGGCAAAAGCAGCATTCAACATGAAGAAGAATCTTTTCACAAGCAAACTGGAACTTAAATTTAAGGAAGAAACTAGTAAAGTGCTACATTTGGAGCATAGCTTTGTGTGGTGCTGAAACGTGGACACTTCGGAAAGTGATCAGAAGTATCTGGAAAGTTTTGATATGTGGTGCTGGAGAAGAATGGAGAAGATCAGTTGGACCGATCGTGTGAGAAATGAAGAAGTATTACACAGAGTGAAGGAGGAGAGGAATATCGTACATACAATAAAAAGAAGAAAGGCTAACTGGATTGGTCACATCTTGCGTAGAAACTGCCTTCTGAAACACGTGATTGAAGGAAAGTTAGAGGAAGGATAGAAATGACGGGAAGACGAGGGAGAAGGCGTGAGCAGCTACTGGATGACCTTAAGGAAAAGAAAGATACTGGAAATTGAAAGAGGAAGCACTAGATCGCACTGTGTGGAGAACTCGCTTTGGAAGAGGCTACGGACCTGTCGTAAGACAGACTGCAGAATGAATGAATGTCCTTTTAACTCCAGACTTCCCGCAGTCGACATCCTTCCAATTAATCTCGCTAAGTACATCATGTATCCTACACCATATATCCTACACCATGCATTCCATAAATATAAGTTTGCTCTTGTCAGCTCTATTTATAGTAACTCCCAGTCTTCGCAAAGTGTCTCATTTTTCTCACTTGATTTTCACATATAGATCTTTGCCTATACAAATATTTACCCAAATACCAATCATTATTTTCCTATACGCCATTTCCTCGTTTATATCTAACCATTTATTATGCAGGATTTTCCCCTCCGGCTGTGCGTTTCCATACACTTCACCAGTATACATGTATATATCGTTCTTTTCTCCCCTACATAAAATAGATCACCCCTCTCATGCTCCTCCCCTCAGGTCCCTTAACTTCCAAACCGCAAACTAAAGTGTGCTGCCGTCTCCTCACCTCTCCTCTCCTCACCATCATACTACACCAACATATACATATCCCACTCTTTCTACATACACAACTTTCCTTTACACTACACATATATGTTATTACATCCGGTTGTCAGTTTGATCACAGCAACCATTAGAAAACGTCTGACAAACCGCTATGATAACTTAATGTATAAAAACAGTGAAGATATTTTCTACGCACCCTGTACACCGACAACTTTCTGGCTGCTGTGAAGAGTAATTAGTCACGTCGATAAAGAGCTTAATTATTACTAAATTAAAAGGTTAGGGTGCAACATAAAGTTGTGCCTGCCCACGCAATTAACGCACATAAGGGCTGTACAGACTTCGCTACACTCATTCGTAACCTCAGCACTAGATGGCGGTGAGTGATAAACTTCACGCCGGGAAAGAAATCCAGATACCTGGACGGGCTCCAGAGCGGGTCTGGACACCTTGGAGAGGGGGAAAAATTCTTAAACCTCCCCGGAGTCGAGCTCAGCGTTATTGCATTAACTTCTGATCAGCAGTAAGTTTGTTCATATGAACATTTATCTTGAAGCTAAAGCGTGGGTCTACGGCCGCTCGCTTCCTGGGATTGCGGGTTCGAATCCCGCCTAGTGCATGGATGTCTGTCTGTTGTGAGTGTTGTGTGTTGTCAGGTAGAGGTCTCTGCGTCGGGATGATCACTCGTCCAGAGGAGTCATACCGAGTGTGGTGTGTCTAAAAAGTGTGTGATCCTGAAGCCTCGATAATGAGGCGGCCTAGGCCCCCAAGGGGTGACAATTTAGTGACATCTTACAGTGCGAAATACTCGTAACTGGCTCTGGCGCTAAGACACTTGAATTGAAAGTCACTTGCTCACTGTGAAGCAATCAGCGTGTCAGGCCGTCTTAGCCACTGCCAATCTACGACACTATCGCGGTACATACGTGTGTTTGTGAAATTTTGTCCTTGAAATAATTTGTGAAAAATAGATTTAATTACATTTTGTTATAATTATGACAATTGAAAACCAGCGATTAAACCATAAAGGAACAATCTAATTTTAATCCAATTTAATCCAATTTTACTGTATCTTTGACGCACAAGATACTGGATCATTTTACGACGTTGCCAGGTGTACTTAGTGCAGATTGCCACACCGCTAGTTAGCAGCGCCGTCTCCGTCGCTACGCCGTCTTCATCATCGTCGTATCTCCGGTTTTGTAATGTTGGCTGTGTAGTGATGACGTCTTGCAAATGTAACAGACAGACAGACGATTTGTTCTAAAGCACTGAAGGCATTATTCATTCTGAAAACAGTAACTTACCTCAACGCACTTCCATTATTAAAGTGACTGCGCCTAAACTGACAACTCAGCATCGTTAAACAGTTTATATCCACACAACAAATAAATACATTCATTCCCTCTAGATTTATAGTAAGACAAATGTACAATTTAATCACATTAATTGTGTAATTAATGTGATTAAATTGTACATTTGTCGCAATATAAATATAGGTTAAAATGTACGGAATGAATCATATTAAATAAAATTAACGTAAAATATTAAATTAATTCCCTCATTACGCTACGCACAATCAGCTTATGTTTTGCGGGTAAACAATATCCTACTCCATACTTAAAAAAACACTGCTGGCAGAAATGTGGCGTACACATCTGACATTTCTAACAGTATTTAAAACCAGCTAATGGAAAGCCGGACAGCAGCTAACTAAATATTGTGCTTGAAACGTAGTGCATTAGGAACTGCGATCTGACACTTGACACAACTTTCGTCAAGACCATATTGGATACAGCAAAAGTTAGTAATCAGTCACAGTTGGCGTACTTCGTAGCCTTTACGGCCCAGTGGTTACCGTACATGACACCATGTTTAAAAGTATAAGTATGTCATTTAAGAGTAAGGAATTATACGTTCTGCCCACACAGTGTATTTATGTGTTTTGTGTGGATCTCAGAACAAACAGCGATTATTTCACTGTACAACATTAACTGACTGGTTTGTATAACTGAGACGGAGTGTGTTTTACTGCGCGGTACGGACTGTATTTATGTGTTTTGTGTGGATCTCAGAACAAACAGCGATTATTTCACTGTACAACATTAACTGACTGGTTCGTATAACTGAGACGGAGTGTGTTTACTGCGCGGTACGGACTGTATTTATGTGTTTGTGTGGATCTCAGAACAAACAGCGATTATTTCACTGTACAACATTAACTGACTGGTTTGTATAACTGAGACGGAGTGTGTGTTACTGCGCGGTACGGACTGTATTTATGTGTTTTGTGTGGATCTCAGAACAAACAGCGATTATTTCACTGTACAACATTAACTGACTGGTTTGTATAACTGAGACGATGTGTTTACTGCGCGGTACGGACTGTATTTATGTGTTTTGTGTGGATCTCAGAACAAACAGCGATTATTTCACTGTACAACATTAACTGACTGGTTTGTATAACTGAGACGATGTGTTTACTGCGCGGTACGGACTGTATTTATGTGTTTTGTGTGGATCTCAGAACAAACAGCGATTATTTCACTGTACAACATTAACTGACTGGTTTGTATAACTGAGACGGAGTGTGTTTACTGCGCGGTACGGACTGTATTTATGTGTTTTGTGTGGATCTCAGAACAAACAGCGATTATTTCACTGTACAGCATTAACTGACTGGTTTTATAACTGAGACTGAGTGTGTTTACTGCGCGGTACGGACTGTATTTATGTGTTTTGTGTGGATCTCAGAACAAACAGCGATTATTTCACTGTACAGCATTAACTGACTGGTTTGTATAACTGAGACGGAGTGTGTTTACTACGCGGTACGGACTGTATTTATGTGTTTTGTGTGGATCTCAGAACAAACAGCGATTATTTCACTGTACAGCATTACTGACTGGTTTGTATAACTGAGACGGAGTGTGTTTACTGCGCGGTACGGACTGTATTTATGTGTTTTGTGTGGATCTCAGAACAAACAGCGATTATTTCACTGTACAGCATTACTGACTGGTTTGTATAACTGAGACGGAGTGTGTTTACTGCGCGGTACGGACTGTATTTATGTGTTTTGTGTGGATCTCAGAACAAACAGCGATTATTTCACTGTACAGCATTTACTGACTGGTTTGTATAACTGAGACGGAGTGTGTTTACTGCGCGGTACGGACTGTATTTATGTGTTTTGTGTGGATCTCAGAACAAACAGCAATTATTTCACTGTACAACATTAACTGACTGGTTTGTATAACTGAGACGCAGTGTGTTTACTGCGCGGTACGAGCTCAGAATTTATATACAAGGCAGTGTAATCCTACAAGCTACTGTTTGCTGCCGTGTATTACAGCTCCTTTACGTTTCACCATGTGTGCAAACACTGCAAATTAGTGCGAAGTTGTTCTCCATGAAGTTTACAGGTAAGCACTATGTTTAACTACCCATAAATAGCGTAGGGCTTAGTTATCCGAAGCAGTTTTTGAAAAGTAATTTACACTTACATACTTCTACGTGTAGAGATAGTTAAACAGTTCGCTAATAGATGAAGCATTTTTTGTTGCAGGTAACAACGCTGCTTGATAAATTCTATCACAGGTTCGTCTGTTGTGTGCTGACATTTACACGCACATTGTACTAACTTGGCACTTTGTAACATAAGTCAGATATTCTTCGAATTATAAGGTACCCGAAGGTTCATTTCCGCATTCACAACAAGCCCGCCACCTGTCCCTATCCTGAGCCATATCAATCCAGTTCATGCCCCCAATCCCACTTCTTAAAGATCCATTTTTATATTATCTTCCCATCTACGCCTGGGTCTTCCAAGTGGTCTCCTTCCCTCAGGTCTCCCCACCAAACCCCAGTGTGCACCTCTTCTCTTCCCTACACGTGCCACATGCCCAGCCCATCTCATATTTCTTGATTTGATCACCCGAATAATATTTGGTGATCAGAACAGATCATTAAGTTCCTCGTTATGTAGTCTTCTCCACTGAGCCTTCATCTGTATGATGTGTGAAATGGCGTTTCACTTCTCTGTCCAATCAGAACAAGTTTTACACACTCAATAGGTAGGACGCGATAGTGAAATGTTTTCGGATAAAGTATACCGTAAAGACGTTTCATTTTCGGGTAAACTTTGACGCCAAGATTTGCTATCTCATTAAATTTTTTCTGCACTGGAGTGAAGTCAATTTGCATTTTATGTTCGTACGTATCTTCTAGAAAGGTGAAAAAAAATGAAACTTCGCTACAGCTACATTGACGAAGAAATGAGGAATATACTTCCATCAGTTCTAACCTCTTTTGATCCTCAACGCCAGGGCCCCCCCGTGCTCCTTATGTAATTTCCAACACCTTTTGCTCACAGAATATCAACGACGTCGGGCCCTTCCCCCTCATACTTCCCCCGCCCCACCATCTTTCTCAATTTCTCTCTCATACAGTGTTTCAAAGAGAGGCTCTATTTTCTTCTGCCGGCAATTTACGGCGCGTAATGATATCTGCTCAAATCAGAGGACAGAATTCTGAATCAGCATCCTGTTTACAATCAATCCTATCTCAAAACAACAAAATATCTAACAAAGCGTACTAAATAGGATTCTCTGACCGAAGTTACATTTGAACATATTTATATTAGCATAATACAAAAAAGTATCCCACATACAGCCTGTCAGGCTACAGTTACAAAAGAGATTTTCGTAAAAAAAAAATCCATGCGATAATTTCAGAGAAGAATGTTTCACTTTGTACGCGGTGGTGCAGTTGATTGAGGCACTGCGTTACAAGCCGGAAGGTTGCGGGTTCGATTCCCGATGGTGTAATTAGAATTTTTCATTGACATAATACTTTCGGTCGCACTATGGCCCTGGGGCCGACTCAGCCTCTAACAGAAATGAGTACAGAAATCTTTTCTGGGGGGTAAAGGCGGCCGGTGCGTAGGGCTGACAACCTTACCACCTTCATGTGCCGATTGTCTAGAAATCTGTGAGCCTCAACCTCCTGGAACCCTAAGGGCCTGTGCAGGCCTGTAATGGGATTGCTTTACCTTTACCTTTACCTTTACCTTTACCTTTACACTTTTATTATATTTTCATTGGGTTTCATTAAAATAACCTAAACAATTCCCATTAAATTGTTTTATAAATTATCCCATTATCAGAAAAGATCAACAAAAGATGAACAAAAAATGGACTGGAAAGAACTGCAGTTAGAAGTGGTTGTCTGTCAACTGCTAACAAGAAAATTTATAATGTAAGAGAGAGACTGTCTGCTAGTAAATTTCCTTTAAATTTCTGCGCTTAGGAATTCATATTCCCGCTACATTCATTTAAGCATTCACTTCCCAATGACAGAATTTCTTACGTCTCTAGTGCAGAGTCTTCAAAACTACTAATTAATTTTCTGTTTTACTCTCGAAGAATTACTGGAGTTAAACATTTGAAGTCAATGCAAAGTAAAGTAAGAGAAGACATTCCTTAATCAAACGTAAGACCTCGTAATAGATTCCCGGTGCACTTTATAACCTGTATTATTTACATAAACCTACAGAAGTGTTGCTGAAAGAAAAGATTTTTAAACTGCTATCTAATATTTGGGGGGGGGGGGGGCGCGTGCCGCAGTTGGTTGAGGCACTACGCTACAAACTGGAAAGTAGCGGGTTCGATTCCCGATGGTGTCATTGGAATTTTTCATGACATAATCGTTTCGGTCGCACTATGGCCCTGGGGTCGACTCAGTCTCTAACAGAAATGAGTACCAGGAATTTTCCTGGGGGGTAAAGGCGGCCGGTGCGTAGGGCTGACAACCTTACCACCTTCATGTGCCGATTGTCTATAAAATCTGGGAGCCTCAACCTCCTGGAACCCTAAGGGCCTGTCCAGGTCTGTAATGGGATTGCTTTGCTTTGCTTTATCTAATATTCTTCCTTGAGGAAGCGAGAAAAACTCGGCTTCCCAAAGTTCGTAATAAGTTTGCTGGTCCAGTTTTGAAGCCAGGGTCCTGATAACACAAGACGCAAGTGCCAAGTGCTGTGACATGAAGACAAACCTTTGTTGTAATGTTAAGGCCTGCTATGTGCGTCCACAAAGGCATGACGCTTCTTTCAGAGACGTCTTGAGATGCCAATTTACTGAATTCGCAGTTACGGACAGACTGCAGTTTCCACCCCGTAAAAATCAGCATGTTACAATAACGTATGCCGCACTTTGACCTTCGGCAGACCCTTTGTAGTGACCTGTAACTTAGTACAGATGTGTGAACACCGTAATTAAATTTCGGACTCCGCAAAATGCGGCGTGTTCTGGGTCACGACATTGCACACTCCGGTATCTTGGAACGAAAGTCTCAAAGAAGCACAGAAGTTAGTAATTTGTGCCTACAACTTACTAGACTAAACGGCGTCATAACTTAGAAACCCACAGAATGATTATTCACAGCTGTGGAAAACTCAAGACTCCGTATTCTGTAACATCTGTTCCAAAACATGTTAACTATCCAAACGGATAGACTTGAAACATGAGACAAACTGCCAGTTGCGTAGAATCACTCGTCAAAAGTGAAAACTCAAAGATCGTTGTTACTTCTTAGCCATAAGAATAAAATTTCTTTCCTAAAATGTTAAGGCTGCTGCGTAATAAAATAGTTTGGTAGCCAGCAGCAATAGTTTCTGACGAATGTGACAATATACGACCTAAAATGCGCAGACTGTACCGTGACGTTCACATTAATTATTTAATAAGACAGGCAATGCACGTGCTGAGGCGCGTTCGCGTAACCATTGTTGACGTAAAAAACAGTATTTCATATTCTCAGGGAGTGTCTGTAGCCTTAGTTATCCAGCATGCAAAGCGCATGCGCCGTATGGTGTTGTATATGTGACCTGTCTGGCTGTACCACATTTTTCCACATTATATCTTAAACGGCACGGTTTCTAGAAAAAAGTTGTTGAACACAAAATGTGTCCTTCGATTTTCTCTAAAACATTTTCTGAAACATTTCTCATTCTAAGGAGAATTCAGCGAGATATTATCATAAATGTACTTAGGTCTTCATGTACTGTACCGTTATTGTTGTCAGAAACTTGAATTTTCTCGACATATTTTCGAAAAATGCTCAAATATCAAATTTGATGAGGCCGAGTTTTTACGTGCGGACAGACACACGGGATGGGCATGACGACACAAATAGTCGCGTTTTGTAATTTTGTGAATGCGCCCAAGCACAACGACTAACCTGAATTATATTTAAAGACCCAGTCCGTACCGCGCAGTAAACACACTCCGTCTCAGTTATACAAACCATTCAGTTAATGCTGTACAGTGAAATAATCGCTGTTTGTTCTCAGATCCACACAAAACACATAAATACAGTCCGTACCGCGCAGTAAACACACTCCGTCTCAGTTATACAAACCAGTCAGTTAATGTTGTACAGTGAAATAATGGTTGTTTGTTCTGAAATCCACACAAAACACATAAATACAGTCCGTACCGCGCAGTAAACACACTCCGTCTCAGTTATACAAACCAGTCAGTTAATGTTGTACAGTGAAATAATGGTTGTTTGTTCTGAAATCCACACAAAACACATAAATACAGTCCGTACCGCGCAGTAAACACACTCCGTCTCAGTTATACAAACCAGTCAGTTAATGTTGTACAGTGAAATAATCGCTGTTTGTTCTGAGATCCACACAAAACACATAAATACAGTCCGTACCGCGCAGTAAACACACTCCGTCTCAGTTATACAAACCAGTCAGTTAATGTTGTACAGTGAAATAATCGCTGTTTGTTCTGAATCCACACAAAACACATAAATACAGTCCGTACGCGCGCAGTAAACACACTCCGTTTCAGTTATACAAACCAGTCAGTTAATGTTGTACAGTGAAATAATGGTTGTTTGTTCTGAAATCCACACAAAAACATAAATACAGTCCGTACCGCGCAGTAAACACACTCCGTCTCAGTTTACAAACCAGTCAGTTAATGTTGTACAGTGAAATAATCGCTGTTTGTTTGGATCCACACAAAACACATAAATACAGTCCGTACGCGCAGTAAACACACTACGTCTCATTATACAAACCATCAGTTAATGTGTACAGTGAAATAATCGCTGTTGTTCTGAGATCCACACAAACACATGAATACACTGTATGGCAGAACGTAGAATTGTGAATGTTAAACTTGTGGTACATATTGTAACCACTGTCTTGTAGGGTTAAGTATAATTTTGCTACAAACCCTGCTCTGCTATGTAACAAACTTCCGTTCACCTTACCAGGCGGCAACTTCTCCTTCACCTGAGTCATGAGAGTAGTCTATCACTCTTTCTGCAGGCGCTACACTGTCTTCACCTTGCCACAGTAAGAAGTTATAATGTCTATTCTATTTAATAACCCTTTTATGATTTTTATATCAAATCAAAGCCCTCCTTAAAAGCCAACGGTTAGTCACGTAAAACAGTAAATTGCATGTTACACATTCGAATTGAGAAGAATTCATGCATCGAAAAAAATTCTAAGAATTCTCTCTCCTGAGATATGACGTCATATAGTATGGCTGGCAAATACGACGTTTCGGTGGAAACTTATGCTTCTAACTTCAGGATTAACTGAGTCGCGTTTGAAGTGGCTAATTTTGGAGTCACATATTGAAAATCTGAAAATATACACTGAGGTTTCGCGAAAACCTTAAATTGTTACTGATGGGAAATAAATGTCTGATTTCATTAAACATTGTCAAGGCCGTGCTATGGCTAAGGCGGTTAGTCGCCAGCCTCTCACCGCGGAGGCCTGGGGTCAATCCCGGGTCAGTCTATGTGGGATTTGTGGTGGACAAATTGGCACTGGGACAGGGTTTTCCCCGAGTACTTCGGTTTTCCCCTATAAATTTCATTTCACCGGTGCTCCATTACTCGGAAAAAACGAAAAAAAAACCAATCGTCTTCATCACAGGGTTACACAATAAGCCTTAAGGCTGCGGTGCGTCTGTAGCTTCTGCTGCGGGGCCCTTCAAACACAACACATACACACATAAATATAGAATGGCAACAGGAACATTAAATTTATATAATTTTAATAAATATTTAAATATTACGACTTATTTTATAAGACATATTCTGGATTATAACAAAATATTAAACTGTCTAATTGTTAACTATAAATATATCCTACTAATTATGTGCATGAAATATTTTCTTAATTTGTACGGAATATGTGTACAAGCTTCTAGCGAAATTAGAGATTCAGTGCGGGGTAAATATTTTGAAGGGCACTTAGTGAAATTCTTAGACCGATGTAAGGCTCGACAACAAAGATATATGCAAACCTTCACGCTGTGTCCCTCTTAATACAAGACGTTGCTGTTTATGTTACGAAATAATTACGTTTTCAGCACCCAATTGGAAACCAAGGCGATATGAGTTTGTTTGTAGCTGCTTGCTAATGCAAAATGTCCTATAGTTCCTTTTCCAGACGTACATTCCTTGTGGACGTAAGCAATGGATTTACAGGCAGAGTAACGTAATTTTATTGTGAAGACCATAAATCGAGAGACCTCTATAAGACGGCAGACCTCTATAAGACGGCAGACCTCTATAAGACGGCAGACCTCTATAAGACGGCAGACCTCTATAAGACGCAGAACTCTATAGATGGCAGACCTCTATAAGACGGCAGACCTATAAGACGGCAGACCTCTATAGACGCAGACATCTATAAGACGGCAGACATCTATAAGGCCGGAGACCTCTATAAGACGGCAGACCTCTATAAGACGGCAGACATCTATAGGCGGAGACCTCTATAAGACGGCAGACCTCTATAAGACGGCAGACCTCTATAAGACGGCAGACCTCTATAAGACGGCAGACCTCTATAAGACGCAGACCTCTATAAGACGCAGACTCTATAGACGCAGACCTCTATAAGACGGCGACCTCTATAAGACGGCAGACCTCTATAAGACGGCAGACCTCTATAGACGGCAGACATCTATAAGACGGCAGGGCATCTATAAGGCCGGAGACCTCTCCATCAAATTATATATCTTTCTTTTGAACTGTACAATAGGACAGCGAAGTATATGTCCGTCCTTCCGTGACTGATGGTTGATGCATTTGTTACTGCTGAAAGAATTTCCATCCAAGACAGGGGGAAAGATGTCAAAACATAGCATTATACTTTCTACTGCTTCGGGGTATTTCGGAGGTCGTTGTAAGTCCAGCACAATTACATTCCTCTGCAGAGAGTTCCCCCCTTTGTGAGTGTTACCCCTGCTCATACACTTGAACTCCCCACAGTCAGTTTTCGAACATCAAACATCTCTGCGAGGCAATCAATGTTTTCCTTTCATTCCTCAGTCATAACCTTCGTATTACTTTGCAAACATCTTCGTGCTTTACTTTACGTTAGACTCGGAGATGACGTCATTGAGCTGGGCGAATTCTCTGGATCCAATTTCTAAAGTCATCCTTAACAGGCTGCCTAAAAACGAGTTGCTCCATACGGTTCACCTGACACACATTTTATTTCCTGCCTTCATAACTGCCACCATGAAGATAAGTCCTTCTTGAGCAGTATAGTTCTTAATCTAGTCTAATATTTCCCACCTTTTATGAAAACCGAACGTTCATTACCGCATTCACAACAGCCCAAAACATGTCCTTATCCTCAGCCAAATAAATCCACTCCACATCCTCACACCCTTTCACTATATTCCTTTAAGATTCATTATAAAATTATTATCTCACATTTATGTCTTCCATTTGGTCTCTTTTCTACAGTTTTCCCCACCAAATTCCTATATGTATTTCTATTCTCACGCAAACGTGCCACATGCCCAGCCCACCACACACTCCTTAGTATTCGGCAAGGATTACAAATCAAAAAGCAATTCTTTACGCAAATTTCTGCAGTCGCCACTTACGTCACGCCTATCAGACCCAATACCGTCCTCAGCAACCTATAACACCTTCAGCCTATATTGTTTCCTTAATATAATACAATTTTGCACACCCTGTACTTTCTTATCAATTTTACACTCATTGTCTAGCATCATAAGTTTAAATGAATCGTGAAACATAAAGAGACACTTAAGACACAATGACTTCCATAAGTTTGTATAATAGTAAGCTATAAGAAAAATATTTAAACCGTCAATTTGTATTCAACTGAAACACATAGCAATTATACTATCATGAAAAATATATGAAAATTCTGCAACAATAAAACTGTCGTTATATAAAGTAAGAAGCAGGAAAAAAAAGGGAGAGACGTGTAAAGAATGAGCGCCTATTGTTGCATCAGATTTTCCATTTTAACACTTTAAGGTCGAGTGTTTAACTATTCTAACGCACACGTGATTTTGAATCAAACAAATTCTACGTTCTGCCACACAGTGTATTTATGTGTTTTGTGTGATCTCAGAACAAACAGCGATTATTTCACTGTACAACATTAACTGACTGGTTTGTATAACAGAGAAGGAGTGTGTTTACTGCGCGGTACGGACTGTATTTATGTGTTTTGTGTGGATCTCAGAACAAACAGCGATTATTTCACTGTACAACATTAACTGACTGGTTTGTATAACTGAGACGGAGTGTGTTTACTGCGCGGTACGACTGTATGTATGTGTTTTGTGTGGATCTCAGAACAACAGCGATTATTTCACTGTACAGCATTAACTGACTGGTTTGTATAACTGAGACGGAGTGTGTTTACTGCGCGGTACGGACTGTATTTATGTGTTTTGTGTGGATCTCAGAACAAACAGCGATTATTTCACTGTACAACATTAACTGACTGGTTTGTGTAACTGAGACGGAGTGTGTTTACTGCGCGGTACGGACTGTATTTATGTGTTTTGTGTGGATCTCAGAACAAACAGCGATTATTTCACTGTACAGCATTAACTGACTGGTTTGTATAACTGAGACGGAGTGTGTTTACTGCGCGGTACGGACTGTATTATGTGTTTTGTGTGGATCTCAGAACAAACAGCGATTATTTCACTGTACAGCATTAACTGACTGGTTTGTATAACTGAGACGGAGTGTGTTTACTGCGCGGTACGGACTGTATTTATGTGTTTTGTGTGGATCTCAGAACAAACAGCGATTATTTCACTGTACAACATTAACTGACTGGTTTGTGTAACTGAGACGGAGTGTGTTTACTGCGCGGTACGGACTGTATTTATGTGTTTTGTGTGGATCTCAGAACAAACAGCGATTATTTCACTGTACAACATTAACTGACTGGTTTGTGTAACTGAGACGGAGTGTGTTTACTGCGCGCGGTACGGACTGTATTTATGTGTTTTGTGTGGATCTCAGAACAAACAGCGATTATTTCACTGTACAGCATTAACTGACTGGTTTGTGTAACTGAGACGGAGTGTGTTTACTGCGCGGTATGGACTGAGTCTTTGTGCATAATTTGCATTAATTTTCGCCTTTCAACCGTTAACTAAACAGACTAAACACAAGCCAAACAAATATTTACTCGACTTCATTCCTTTATAACTCACAACGCACAGAAACTTTAAGTCAACAACGCTGTATCATATATGAATTATATAGCATCGTATTATGCCGCTTTCACTCTAGTCAGCATTAGTGTAGATATTATGCACTAACACGAACTGTTAATATTTACACACACACACTCTTGTGGCTTAAATGTATGCCAGGTCATATTTTACCAGTCATTTTGTCTTAACACACGACAGTATCCATGTCTGAAGCACACACGTTCAAGCCATCTCTACTACAGTTCAACAGATATTCCGTTCGAAGCCAGATACAGACCTAATTCACGTGTTCGATCCATTTTGACGGTGTAAAACAAGGCTATATTTACAGCTCACGGAATGCCTACTACCATTGTTTCTACAACTATATGTCTCCCCGTTTGCTAGATGCGAATATATAGACTAAGATATACAGAAGTATAACCTTCCACATTGTTGCATATGGGTGTGGAACTTGGTAACTGAGAAATTTCATTACGGTGTGTTGAGAAAGATATTTGGACATGAGAGCGAGGAAGGGAGAAGAGAACAGAGAAGACATCTTAATGAGGAGCTTTATGACCTGTAAACCTCGCCAAATATTACTCGGGTCATGAAGTTAAGGAGAATGGGATGGGCGGGGAACGTGGCACGTATGGGAGAGAAGAGAAATGCATACAGGTTTCTAATGAGGAAACCTGAGAGATAGAGATCGTTGGGAAGACAGTAGGGCAAAACGCGAGGATAATATTATAGTGGATCTTAGAAGAAGAGGATACGAGCTGGTGAACTGGATTAATCTGGCTCAGATCAGCGACAAATGGTGAGATCTTGTTAACACGGTAACGGGCTTCTTTTTACCACAAATTTTGGGTAATTCCTTGACTGTCTAAGAAACTGTTAGCTTGTTAATTATTACCTGCTCCATGATGTTAGTATTTCTGTCCGAATTTCAATTTATGTTACGTATTTCCGGCATTCGCGAGGGCAACCAGAAACAGTTTTAAAAACATAAGAGTGGGGTAAAGCAGTGACTTTTACTAAGCACAATAGTAGCTTTGGAAACTAATGGGTTTCTGGACTTCATACAATGTCCGGAAATCTGAAATAATTAGATGACACGACGTTTCGGCAACCGGATCTACTTCCGTGTTCAGGTAAATGTGAAGGGGAACACCTACTGTGTTGGGTCCCTTAGATAGAGCTAACCTCAATCACTGGACTATTAGCTGTATGTGTTAAAACACAGAAAGCTATGAAATTAAACACAACGAAGCTTCACTCAAAATAGCTGGACTCCATGTAGCTGGAACTGTGGTGGATCGTGGAATATTAATGATGTCAGGACTGATGTGGGACTGAGTCCCTTGGGATTGTAGCCCCGAACGGGCCTACTGTAGTGCCCGTGACGATGATAGATCGGTATGCATGTCAGTCGCACGA
Organism: Reticulitermes speratus; assembly: GCA_021186555.1. Classification (NCBI taxonomy): domain Eukaryota; kingdom Metazoa; phylum Arthropoda; class Insecta; order Blattodea; family Rhinotermitidae; genus Reticulitermes; species Reticulitermes speratus. The sequence goes on from JAJKFL010000002.1 coordinate 1,438,909, forward strand.
CGCAGTATAATCGCTAAATTAGCTTCTTTGACACTTAGTAGATTGCATTGCATTGTGGACAATAAAATATTGTGTCTTGAATAAGGGAATCACTTTTACTGCATACAGAAATTTAACAAGATAACAAATGGTGTACCTCGTGACGTGGTACACAGGTGACAGCCAAGGAGTTTTTTTTTTTCCTTTCAGAATATCATAAACTCACTGTACATTCGTAACCGTAATTTCATTTAAGCCCTAAAATAGCACTGCCTTTCCTGCTCCCATTTCTGCGAAACTCATTAATGATGAACAACGTTATGTGCAGAGATCTTTTTTCAAAAATTTTCCAAAAGCCGGACGATAAACGCGGAAAGTACGGACACAAATTCATGTCCGCTTCGAAAAAACAATCCCATTACAGGCCTGGACAGATCTTTAGAGTTCCAGGAGTTTGAGGCTCCCAGATTTGTAGACAATCGACACATGAAGGTGGTAAGGTTGTCAGCCCTACGCACCGGCCGCCTTTACCTCCCAGGAAATATTCCTGGTACTCATTTCTGTTAGATGCTGAGTCGAACCCGGGCAATAGTGCGACCGAAAGAATTTTGTCAATAAAAAATCCCAGAGACACCACCGGGAATCGAACCCGCGACCTTCCGACTTGTAGAGCAGTGCCTCAACCAACTGTGCTACCGCGTGCCAGGACAGGAAAATTTGTAAAGGTAATTTCCTGCTTTACAAACCTAACTTTGCTTCCAGAAAGGCACAAAGCCCCATTCTCCCCCATTCGCATTTAGACCAACCAGACACAATTCCATTAATTAAATGATGGTCTAAAATAAACTTCCGGTAGACGTAGTATCACGCAAGTACACACTGTTCCATAAATAATTGCAATCACTTTTTTCTTAGTTCGTGTCATGAGCGCCAGGAATTGGTGAAAAGTATCTTACAGCTGGATCCGTTCATCCGTAGCAGCACCGCATGTATTTGTGTTGTTTTGGAGAGGCGCCAGAGGACTTAACTTTTGTTTCAAACTCGGGAAAGCAGCTACATAAATACACTGAATTGTTGAAAATGTTAAAGGTAATCTACTGGTAAATCTCGTACGAGAGGTTTAAATCAGTGATAATCAACCTTTTTTGTTCGCGTACCCCCACATATAATTTCTCTTCAACTTTGTACCCCCAAAGTTGTTGGTGCACAATTCAAGTTATACACAGTCTATAATCTACATCTAAAATAAGTTAAATAAATTACATCCAAAATAATGTATTAAATAATAAGTTTTAAATGAGAAAAAGGAGAGTCAAGCTATTAAATAACAAATATATTATTGTCTATTATATAAAATTAATAAAGGAACAAAGTATTTTAGTAAAGCAAAATTATATGCACTGTGTGGAATAAAATGAAACTAGCCGCCCGGATAAGAATCGCATAAAGGAGAGAGAGAGAGAGAAAATGGCGCTCCCAAATCGCATGTCCTTACGTCCGGTCTCTTGTGGCTAACCGTAAATTGGCCATGATTATTCAGTGTCTATCATGAAATAATATATTTATTTGTTTAATTTTACGTATCCCTTAAGATATCTTCGTGTATCTCCGGGGGTACGCTACCCCAGGTTGAATACCACTAGTTTAAATGACGTGTACACCTTGCAGATGATTCAATATGGGAGTAGCCGTCAGCTGATCATAGGGTGGTTTGCAAATAAAGGGCTAGCAGTCTTGTGTAGTTCACATGCCACGTATATCAGCATTTATTTTGACCGACTGAACAAAACCATCAACAGCCCGACCATGACAACGTTGTCTTCCTTCGGACGGAGTATCTAGATCTCAGTCACATAAACACAAAGCAGTAATTATGTCCCGCAATTCGCACAGCAACTTATAAGTCACCCTCTCGTCGTTACACAAAAAAGAAACACGAAGTATAGAGGACTCTGCCATTCACAGCTACCGAAACGTCGCCTCGTATAAACATTTTTCTTCTCTCGAACCAGCATGAAGCTGTGCTTGAACTCCGCAATCACGACCGGCCAATCTAATTAAGCCACGGTGCTTTTAGCCCAATTTTTGCTACGCGCTGTCAGCTCTACTGACATTGTAACGTCAAAATTGAATTTTAAAACCGCTAACACAGACATAAGTACTACAGTAGAGTCAGACATACTACAGGTACTACAGTAGAGTCCCACAGATTTTCCAACGCTCGGTGGGACTTCACAACATTTTTATTCCCATAAAACAGCAGACATATTTGGCTAACACACTCTTTCCATTTCAAATCACACAGAAAATTAAATTTTCAACAAATTATTAATTTCTCACTAACCATAAGCCTATAATTGTTAGGCCCAAGTGTCTGTGTGCGTAAGTTCGTGCGTGTGCGTGAGTGAATGAGTGAGTGAGAGAGGGATTTGAATAAACATCTTTCCTTACATATTGCGTGAGGATATGCTCGACGAGGTACGTACCTGAAGTGCTGCTTACAGCTTTAAGGTTTTCTGAACTAATGACTTTCGACCGCATGTCAGGAAAATCCAGTTCATCCAGTGCCATCATATTCTAATACAGTCTGTTTTAATATTATGTTCCCAAATAATTCCTCCAACCAGGATTACCAAACAAATCTTGGTGTTTATTTTTTGTTTTCCAACACCACTTTCCCCTATCATATTGCTTGATCACATCCTTCTATTAACACTAAATCTTTGAAAATATGAAATATAAATCTCCTCCGTACATTTTCTCCAGTCTCCTGCATCACCATCCTGTCTTCCAATATTCTCTAAGTACTTTTACACCTAAAAAAAAGGACAGATTAAATTATACATATCAATGTTTTTAGTTCTTTGATTTTTTGGACAGATGTGACGGAAAAATGTTCCTCTGTTTGACTATTATCAAATGTTCACGTGTTTATAATTTACAAGACACGAGGCTCTCAGAGAGGTGTGTTGAAAATTCAGTTCTTTTGGGATGTTACGCTCTGTTAATGGGTCAGTATTTCCAGAGGATTCGAAGGCTCTATGGTCTAAAATACAGTGACTATCCGCCGAAGGCATTCCGGAAGATCTAAATACTCTAAACATAATGTCTTCTTTAATATATATTAATTATGATTCGTTAATAATCCAAAACTTTTAGTTTCTCCATATTATTGAAGGAAAATCCTCGAAAAATACCTCGCAACCAAATTGCAGGTATATTCAGATGAAGTTTACAAAACAGACCTCCATGGAGTAAGCACGTGTGTGCCTTGTTGCATTTCCAAGGCCATAAACTTCAGACACTGAAAATAATATGAAACGTATTTAGACTCAGCTCGTACCGCGCAGTAAACACACTCCGTCTCAGTTATACAAACCAGTCAGTTAATGTTGTACAGTGAAATAATCGCTGTTTGTTCTGAGATCCACACAAAACACATAAATACAGTCCGTACCGCGCAGTAAACACACTCCGTCTCAGTTATACATACCAGTCAGTTAATGCTGTACAGTGAAATAATCGCTGTTTGTTCTGAGATCCACACAAAACACATACAGTCCGTACCGCGCAGTAAACACACTCCGACTCAGTTATACAAACCAGACAGTTAATGCTGTACAGTGAAATAATCGCTGTTTGTTCTGAGATCCACACAAAACACATAAATACAGTCCGTACCGCGCAGTAAACACACTCCGTCTCAGTTATACAAACCAGTCAGTTAATGTTGTACAGTGAAATAATCGCTGTTTGTTCTGAGATCCACACAAAACACATACAGTCCGTACCGCGCAGTAAACACACTCCGACTCAGTTATACAAACCAGACAGTTAATGCTGTACAGTGAAATAATCGCTGTTTGTTCTGAGATCCACACAAAACACATAAATACAGTCCGTACCGCGCAGTAAACACACTCCGTCTCAGTTATACAAACCAGTCAGTTAATGCTGTACAGTGAAATAATCGCTGTTTGTTCTGAGATCCACACAAAGCACATAAATACAGTCCGTACCGCGCAGTAAACACACTCCGTCTCAGTTATACAAACCAGTCAGTTAATGCTGTACAGTGAAATAATCGCTGTTTGTTCTGAGATCCACACAAAACACATAAATACAGTCCGTACCGCGCAGTAAACACACTCCGTCTCAGTTATACAAAGCAGTCAGTTAATGCTGTACAGTGAAATAATCGCTGTTTGTTCTGAGATCCACACAAAACACATAAATACAGTCCGTACCGCGCAGTAAACACACTCCGTCTCAGTTATACAAACCAGTCAGTTAATGCTGTACAGTGAAATAATCGCTGTTTGTTCTGAGATCCACACAAAACACATAAATACAGTCCGTACCGCGCAGTAAACACACTCCGTCTCAGTTATACAAACCAGTCAGTTATTGCTGTACAGTGAAATAATCGCTGTTTGTTCTGAGATCCACACAAAACACATAAATACAGTCCGTACCGCGCAGTAAACACACTCCGTCTCAGTTATACAAACAGTCAGTTAATGCTGTACAGTGAAATAATCGCTGTTTGTTCTGAGATCCACACAAAACACATAAATACAGTCCGTACCGCGCAGTAAACACACTCCGTCTCAGTTATACAAACCAGTCAGTTAATGCTGTACAGTGAAATAATCGCTGTTTGTTCTGAGATCCACACAAAACACATAAATACACTGTGTGGGCAGAACGTAGAATTGTTGAATGTTAAACATGGTGGCATACATAATAACAGCTGGACTTTAGGGGGTTAATTTATCGAACACGCAACATTTGCTGATTAATTCAAGAATTTAAATACAGGGTCTCATATACGAGACTAAATAATGGATACGAAATTTAATATAAATATTTCATTTTCTGTGCGTGCTACAATTTCCACAAATTAAGGTAACGAGTTTTTAACGCTAATAAATATAGCATACCCCGAAGCAATTTCATATGGCTTGTGTGTGTAAACGGCAACAGAAGGAAAATTGATTTTAAAATGAAATCCCGGAATTTCAGCACCGTTTTATGAAATGTGGAAAGCCTAAGGTAATTAGACTCTACAGGCAACCATCAAAACACATGTTATGATAGATCAAAAACAGCCAAAGAATGTGGAATATTGCAGTTATTTGAGTAGCATGATAACAAAAGATGCAAGGTGTACACGTGACATTAAATACAGAATTGCCACGCTAAAAGCAGCATTCAACAAGAAGAAGAATCTTTTCACAAGCAAACTGGACTTAAATTTAAGGAAGAAACTAGTAAAGTGCTACATTTGGAGCATAGCTTTGTGTGGTGCTGAAACGTGGACACTTGGGAAAGTAGATCAGAAGTATCTGGAAAGTTTTGATATGTGGTGCTGGAGAAGAATGGAGAAGATCAGTTGGACCGATCGTGTGAGAAATGAAGAAGTATTACACAGAGTCAAGGAGGAGAGGAATATCGTACATACAATAAAAAGAAGAAAGGCTAACTGGATTGGTCACATCTTGCGTAGAAACTGCCTTCTGAAACATGTGACTCAAGCAAAGTTAGAAGGAAGGATAGAAGTGACGGGAAGACGAGGGAAAAGACGTAAGCAGCTACTAGATGACCTTAAGGAAAAGAGAAGATACTGTAAATTGAAAGAGGAAGCACTAGATCGCACCCTGTGGAGAACTCGCTTTGGAAGAGGGTACGGACCTGTCGTAAGACAGACTGCAGAATGAATGAATGAATGAATGAATGAATGAATGGTATGAAATATGAAAGACGTTTAAAATTCTGATATGTCACAACATATCGTTCAGCTACTTTCTAGCAATTTCATTTAAACACCAATTTAAAAACACCTGTGGCTTAAGACGAAGGTCCGTCGAGACGTCGAAAACGAGTCGCCGAAAGACAGCGTCATATCCGAAAACACTCAGCTTTTTAATCACCAAAATGAGAACCTCATATTTGGCAAAATATTCCGTCCTTGTCCAAAGCGAGTAATCATGCCAAAGGGCGTATTTACGGTACAAAGCCGGTACCACGCACACTGTCGCTTTCAGAACTCGGCAGTTGATTTGCGACTGTCGACAACACTGTCCAATTTGGGTGACCGTTTGTGAAAGCCT